>VOPJ01014178.1:0-38465 GCA_014673585.1 Semibalanus balanoides
ACCCCCACGCCTGCTGGCCGCAGCGGCCGCAGCGACCGCAGCAGATTGCGGCACCCGTGAACAGCACTCCGATCAAAGCCAAGCTTGAACCCTATGCCCTGCCCGGCGCCAAGCCATATAGTTAGGAATGTGTCGAGCTGGCGAGGTAGGGCACATCTCAACAGGCGAGGACTGCGCCAGAAACACGCGGCTGAGTTTACAGGAAGTGTAACATAACACCCAGGGTCATCGTCCATCGCCTGGTTAAAACGCGTCTAGACACCCGGGGCCAACACGGAACCGAGCTAAAATCAGCACCACGTCAATTTACACTGGGTCAGATACACTATTTGATGATGATCATGATTTGGGCTTTAGGGCGCCGCAACTACTTACGTTATGTGGCGCCCATAGATACACTATTTCGATGCCAGTAGCACCCAAATAGCACTCCTGAAATACTTCGTTCGGGAGATGACATCAAGCGAGCCACTGAGTTTATCGGACCGAGCGCGTGAAAACCGGCATCGTTTACATGATGGATCACGATAATAATATCTCACCTGGCGTAATGATGGTGCCTACGACCATCGGCTCCATAAACTCAGTGACGATGGAGACATCGGGGAACAGGGCGGGACCGTTGATCTCAATCATATCACCTCGATACTTCTTGATGTTTTTCGCGCCGTGGATTTTGGCTGAAAACCGACACAAAGACAGTCAACAGTGAACTTCTATGAAACAGCTGACCACGGGTTGATTTTAGGTTTGCCGTAAACAATGCCCGGTGGCACGGCTGATGTTTGTCCTCTTGCCACGCAAACAGACATGGTTATATGACGCCCCGTGAAGCATATTAGTACAGAGCACCGCAATTACGTCACGATAATGATGACGATTGGAGGGCGCACCTCCTGCTTTTAGTCACTTGGCGGCCAACGTCACGAAACACACCCACCTTTGTAAGGGACGCTGGGCGAGGTGACCACCACTTCCGAGTCGTACTCCTGCTGCAGGCGCTGGGTGAACACGTCCATATGTAGCAGACCGAGGAAGCCGAGCCGCCAGCCCTGGCCCAGCGCCGCACTGCCGGGGGAGAAGAGCGGTGTGAACCCGGCATAAGGGCGCTGGGCCGCCAGCCCTGGCCCAGCGCCGCACTGCCGGGGGAGAAGAGCTGTGTAAAACTGGCATTAGGAGGCCGAGCCCTGGCCCAGCGCCGCACTGCCGGGGGAGGAGAGCGGTGTGAACCCGGCATTAAGAAGTCGAGCCGCCAGCCCTGGCCCAGCGCCGCACTACGGGGGAGGGGACGAAGCTGTGTGAACCCGGCATTAGGAAGCCGAGCCCTGGCTTCCTAATGCCGGGGAGGAACAGACGCTGTGTGAACCCGGCATAGGAAGCCCCACCCTGGCCCAGCGCTGCAATGCCGGGGAAGAAACAGACGCTGTGTGAACGTCCTGGCATTAGGAAGCACTGACGGGGAGGAAAGTACCATATGACTCACTTTACACAAATGCGGGACAAGGATAACTAATAACCGATAAGATAACTTCATGAGAACAGAGCATCCTCGTCTCAAACACCAACCCTGAACCTCCAGACAACCCCTTCCGTACCCAAACACCCCACTACCATACATAAGACGTGAAGTAACTGACCTGGACTCGACCTGAACGCTGACACTGGAGTCGTTCAGGGTCAGCCGCTCGATGGCGCTGCGGAGGTTCGGCACCTGAGACTGGTCCATCGGGTACACACCAGCGTACACCTGAGAAAGCACGACGGTAGGAACTGAGAATTAGCTGAGGAGTGGAAAATTAGTCAACAACTGGCCAACGGCATGGTTTCCAACGACAGTAATGTGGATAACAAGTTGCTCTTCAAAACACTGACGAAACTGAGCAATGAGCATATCACATATACAACTTTCCAGCCACCAATGAACCACCAAACCAGCGTGATGCCACCCCCCCTCCCCCCTATGGGTTTGGACCCACCAGGTCCGACCACTCCATCCCCACCCCTCGCCATGGGTTCGGTACGCCACCCCATCCCGCCATCTCACCACGACTTCAGCCCACCACCCCACCCCGCCGCCTCACTGTGCCTTTAACCCACCATGTGCCACCAGCTCACCATGGGTTTGGCGCGTCGGAAGCCCGCCAGCGGGGTGACCGGCTGTCCCCGCATACAGATCGTGTCGCCCACCGGCGCCTCGCCTGCGGTCCGGATGTTGGCGTGCAGGTAGCCCACCTGGCCGGCAGACCTGGCGCGGCGTCAACACACACATACATACCACGTACACATGCACACACAGGCACACACGCGCGTACGTAAGTCTGCTCACACGCACGCACTCACAGCGCAGACATACGCCCGCTCCTAAGTACACGTGCACAGACTACGTGCCCGAAGACCGGGCGTGGCAAAATAGGCAGCTGTTAGGGTACAGTATACAAGGAAGACGGATATGACGAAAAGCTAAACAATATATATAATCACAGCAACATAACCATATCAGAATGGTGTAAACAAATGACGATTTGATGCCAGTGGATCGTTAAATATAAATTGCACCGCTATGGATTTGGGAAAAATCGTGATGTCTCCCAAGGAGAAATGACATTTACCAATACTTCAACCACTCAAATCCCTGAACCTAAGGACACCGCTCCCCTGTCCTGCCCAACTCCCCGCCGGCGTCACACGGCAGCGGATGGTACTCACAGCTTGGTAACGGGAGTCTCCTGAGGTCGCAGGAGGCCCACCTCGCGCACCTCGTACGACTGACCCGACTGTGACGTCATGATGAAGTCACCGGCAGTCAGCTGTCCGTCAATCACGGCCACCAGCGGCACGCAGCCCTTGTACCGGTCAAACCTGCAGGGTGAAGGTAGGCGTCAAACTGTGACGTCATGATGACGTCAACCACGGCCACCAGCGGCACGCAGCCTCTGTAGCGGTCAAACCTACAGGAAATGTGGGGTGGGGTGGCCGGGGGGGGCTGCAATATCGGGGCAGACTTAAGTACGCGGCGTACAGAAAACACACGACAGCGGAGGGCCGCAGATCTACACAGCGCGCCTAAACATCGAGTACTGTTCTCTCACTTTGTAATAGCCGCACAGCTGCTGACAAGTCTATTACAACGAATCTGCACCAAACGGCAAAAACAAAGTCACAGTCACAGCCAAGGGAGGATCCAGGGGGGGCAAAAGGGGCCATGCCCCCCCCAAAAACCACCCCAAAATCGGCGCAAAATTGACACATTTCCTGCCAGTCCTTGTCCGTCACAACTAAAGCAACTTTTACTATAGAAGTTTGTTTAAATCAGTTATTGATAATAGCAAGCGAAATCCGATGAGTTTTCAGAATTATGCGATAATTTTTGGGATTTGCCCCCCTCCCAAACTGTCAAAATCACACTTTCTGGATCCGCCAATGGTCACAGCATAGTGAAAAGTCGTATAACCATTAACCACCCAGCGCCAGTACCAGAGGCATAACCAGCGCCTTTCCATGATCAGCGCAGAGAACCAGCTGACCAGTACACCAGCCTGATACTTCTCCATAGTGGACCAGCCACGAGCTGGCACCTCAACCCCGCCCAGCAGCAGCCAAGCCCTTCAGCCCAGCACCCCAGTCTAGCAGCACCCCAGCACCCCAGCCCAGCAGCTCACCAGCACCCCAGCCCAGCAGCTCACCAGCACAGCAGCTCACCAGCACAGCAGCTCACCAGCACAGCACCCCCGCCCAGCAGCATCCCACCCAGCACCCCCAGCAGCCTCAGCCACCGAGCTCTCTCACCAGCTGTCGAAGACGAGGGCCCGCAGAGGAGCGTCCCGGCGACAGTGGACCGGCGCCGGGATGTCCTCGATGACGGCCGTCAGCACCGACTGCACGTTGGTGCCCATCTTGGCCGATATCTGACGGTGACACACGGACACGGTCATCAGTCATCAGTCATCACCGGTCAGCCAGGACAGGTGGTGGGAGTGTGGAACCGCCGTGTCACCGGTCAGCCCAGGACAGGTGGTGGGAGGTGTGGAACCGCCGTGTCACCGGTCAGCCAGGACAGGTGGTGGGAGTGTGGAACCACCGTGTCACCAATGGTCAGCCAGGACAGGTGGTGGGAGTGTGGAACCGCCGTGTCACCAATGGTCAGCCAGGACAGGTGGTGGGAGTGTGGAACCGCCGTGTCACCGGTCAGCCAGGACAAGTGGTGGGGGTGTGGAACCGCCGTGTCACCAATCGTCAGCCAGGACAGTGGTGGGAGTGTGACCGCCGTGTCACCAATGGTCAGCAGGACAGGTTGGTGGGAGTGTGGAACCGCCGTGTCACAATGGTCAGCCCAGGACAGGTGGTGGAAGTGTGGAACCGCCGTGTCACCGGTCAGCCAGGACAGTGGTGGGAGATGTGGAACCTCCGCTGTCACCGGTCAGCAGGACAGGTGGTGAGTGTGGAACCGCCGTGTCACCAATGGTCAGCCAGGACAGGTAGGTGGGGAGTGTGGACCACCGGTGTCACCGGTCAGCCAGGACAGGGTGGTGGGGTGTTGGAAAAACAGCCGTGTCACCGTCAGCCAGGACAGGTGGTGGGAGTGTGGAACCGCGTCACCGGTCAGCCGGACAGGTGGTGGGGTGTGGAACCGCCGTGTCACCGGTCAGCCAGGACAAGTGGTGGGGGTGTGGAACCGCCGTGTCACCGGTCAGGTCAGCCAGGCAGGAGGTCAGGTGAGCAGAGTCGGTCGCTCTACCGACTACGACTATGGTGCGTGAGAACAGAATATGGTGTAGTCTGTGTGCCCTTAATACCAGACAAAACACATTTAGAACACTAAAATGGTGATTTGAAAATAAATGAAAACTAAGAACATCACCGAAAAGACCTAAGTATGCTATTTCCCACTTGAAACATTGGTTAGATATCACAGCGTGGACGCACTGGTCGGTAAACCATGACAAACTCACCCTGTATACCATACCAAACTCATCCAGCACACTATTTTTTGTCTCTTCTAAATATGCCACACTCGTGCGCATGTCATGCCACACTCATGCTCATGTCATGTCACACTCATGCCATGACTAAACTATCCCACACTCATCCTGTACACTATCATCACACTCACCCGGCAGACTTTGTCCGGGTCGCAGTCGAACAGTCTCTCCATCTGCGCGATGGCCCGGTCCGGGTCGGCGTTCTTCAGATCGATCTTGTTCACTGCCGACACAATGGCCAGCTCGCTGGTGAACGCCAGGAAGAAGTTGGCCACCGTCTGCGCCTGTACGCCCTTGTTGGCGTCCACCAGCAGCACCACGCCCTGGCACGCCTGCAGGGTCAATACATCCGGTTAAAGACAACACTTTGAGGTCCATAGTTTTGTTGGTTCAACTTCTTAAAAACAAATTTTGACTTGAGGTTGCTTTGCTAAAAATAAATGATGATCTAAATGATCAAATAACGTCAGAACACCACTGCAGTACCATGATATTATCTGATGTTACCATACTCCGATGATAAGCATAACTTTAAACACGACGTTCTCAATTCGACTGGATAGTGGATAAGTATCTGAGTTGATGAGTTGAGTTGATAATATGGGCTGGTTGATGGCGGTCAGGGTCCAAGCAGCAAGTCATTGAGACATGCATTCCTCCATTCAAATAGTTTTGAGTTCATCGAGAAGAAAAAAACACTCGAGTAAAAAACGTCAGCTCCTGACCTGTAGCGAGCGTGATACTTCATAGCTGAAGTCCACGTGACCCGGTGTGTCGATAAGATTCAGCAGATACTCCTCTCCATTCTGAAACAGACACAGCAGTCAACAGAATACCGATACCCAAACAAAAGCAATGCAGACATTTATTGTCCAATCGGTTCAATAGTGTCAGTTCACCACCTCAGGAGTCAGGACATGTCTTTACACCAACAGCTATGACCTGTCGCTGTTACTGGCTTCACCTTGTAACACCAGATTATACCATCTGTAACCTCTGATCGCTTAACGCTTACGCGCGAGTGGAACAATAAAGTATGAATCCCACGTTTCACTCATCAGCCTAACGCCCGTCTGCGACACTCGGATCGCCTGCAACTCACGTGTGTGTACAGCAGTGATGCGGTCTGTGCCTTGACGGTGATGCCCCGCTCCTGTTCCACCTGCAGACGGTCCAGTACCTGCTTATTCCCCTGGTTCGCCGAAATTGTGCCTGCCACATACCGGGAGTGTGTAAGTTATACCATGGATGAGAAATACCCTGGATTGGCCACTCTCTGTCGGCGCCTTTGATGTAGGAGACCATGGGGCCACCTAGCGGTCGAAGCGCGAAGCTTCAACATTACAGGAGAGCTCCCGCCAACACACATCAGCCGAACACCCGTCCCCACTCGTTATCTTCTGATCTAATAACCGCACGCGATGGCACAGGCGAAAAATAGAAAGCTCCCATGAGCGCGAATCAGAAGCCATACGAGAAATTTTCGAATAAGGTCACCTGTCAGGTCACAAGTACAGGGCAAGGGTAAAAACAAGTAATTTAGTTGATGACTCATATTTTCCCGTCCAAGCACTTAAGATTGAAACTCTTTTTCACACAAATTCTCTCCAAGGTCTGATCAACAAATTCACCGCTAAGGTATCGGTATGAACAAACTAGGTATTTCAGCATTGTTGAAGGATCCCATATTGGAAATGGAATACACATTTCCATATTATTAATAACCAATGAAGTGTACAGCAACGGCACGCCCACATAATGATCCTTACCTTCCAAGGATTCCTATATACAATATTATCATGCGTCAAAAAACCATAAACTGTACTTTGCAGAGGGAAAAAGCATCTGAAGCACTTCGCGTTTCGACGCTATTTAACATAAACAAACCGGTCTCACTGTATGTCGTTTGCCGGTACATTTGTCGCTGAGTGGCCATCCAGGTTTTTCTCATGCCATGGTTATACACAGAGATTGTGCCTGCCGTATCACATTCCAATGCGCGGTTTTTGAAAAATGTAATGTTGAGATTAAGAATCATTGAAAAGCAAACAGCATCTGGCATTTTTTTAACGCTAACCTAACTAACCTAACCTAACTAACTAACGCTTAACCTAACCTAACCTAACCTAACTAACCAATACCTAACCTAACCTAACTAACCTAACCTAACCTAACCTAACCTTAACCTATTCCCAACAACCAACCCAACCCAACCACCCAACCAACCCAACCTAACCTAACCTAACCTAACCTAACCTAACCTAACTAACCTAACCTAACCTAACCTAACCGAACCTAAACCTAACCTAACCTAACCTAACTAAACCTAACCTAACACACCTACCTAACCTAACTTAACGCTAACCCTAACCTAATTTAACATGGCTTTTAACTTATCTCAACATTACAATTTAAAAACACGCTTTCCAATGCAAAGGCAGATCAGCTGACACAAACCATACCCACTTCATAATCATAACTATTCAACAGGGGAGGATTATTTGGGTCTATGGGGTCACAAATGCCAGGGTTATATGTCACGATTCAATAGTTAACGACGGATGAGCGAGCCGCTACAAATGCACTTCGAACAAATTATAGTGTGGAGTGGCGAGTAGTGCGGGCACCGCCCAGCGCCGCACCGCTGAGTGCGCCCGTGCCCGGCTGGGTCATGCCCGGAGGGCCGGTCACGTGATGGCAGCGACACCGGCTCTGAACGGGGAACTGGACGCCAGTCTACGGATCACAGTGAGTGCGAGCGGTGGTACCTCACACTGATGGCGGTGTTGAACTGCGCGCGACGATGGGTGACCGCGAGAACAAGCTGGTGTGGGGCGATGGAGAAGAGCTCGGTGACTTTCTGCGGCGGACAGACGCATACCTTCTCTCACTGGGCGACGAGAGAAAGACAATGGGAAAGGCGGTGTTGGACCTCGACTCCAAGATCGGGGTGATGGACTTCTTCTCAGCGGACGACACCAAGAACGTCAAAAATCTGAAGCTGGCTCTGCAGCGCGAGTTTGACAAGACTCTTCGTTGGTACAACGATGCGTTCCGAGATCGCAGTAAGCTGACCACGGAAACATACGGTATGTAAAATTTGTTTCAAAATAAGCGTCCCGCTGGGTTGACCGGCACAGCAGTTAAAATAAATCTACCGCATTGGGAGAAGTATGTGGAATGATGGAGATGAGCAGCGTTGGATTTCTGGCCGCTTTCTGGTCCCGGTACTTTGCTCTCTTCAAAGAGTTACTCTCGTTTCGGCTCAGGCCCTTCGGGTCAAGCTAATGCTCTCTTCAAAGAGTTACTCTCGTTTCGGGCTCCAGCCCTTCGGGTCAAGCCTAATCCCCGGGTCATGCTGCCGCGCATTCCCATGGAGGTGCAAACTTTGTGCACAACTGAGTTATATTCTGGACCTAGAATATATCCTAGATTATTAAATTATAATACATAATTCAAGTAATAAGTACGTACCACGCTAAATAATAATACCCTCTTATATCCTGTAGTCCAGAATATTACTTATTCTGGAGTTCAGAATAAACAACTCATTTGTGATCAATGTTTGCATCTAAGCTGGTGTTTACTTCGACAGCGTTCGCTGAACCCGAAAGGCTGAGGCCGAAACGGGAGTAACTCACTGAAGAGAGCAAAATACCGGACAGAAAACGGTCAGAAATCCAACACCGGAGATGAGTGCCACTTATCTGGTCACTCATCTCCATCATTCCACATATTTTTTCCCGAGGCGGTATATTCCCCTCAACTGCTGTGCCGGCCAACCCAGCGGCACGCTTATTTTGGAACTAATAGTACCTGGCAGCTCTACGCTCGCTCTTTATGGGTGCATTTCCAGGTACAGAGCCAGAGTCGCCGGTGGGAGCGGCATTGCTCAAAAGTCGGTTCCTCGATGGGATATCGTCTCCGATAGCCGCTCAGCTACGATTACTATATCCAGATGCAGATGTCGGTAAACTGCCAGAACATGCCAGGCGAGTGGAAGAGGTAGTTTCCGGGCCGTCATCTGCAAATACTGTCGTTCAGCATGTCTTTGAGTCTTTGGAATGCGTGGGGGAAAGTACAGCCAATAGCTTGATTGGGCCGGTCACTCTGAGTAACGTACGGATATTGTTTGTGGAAAATCCCGGCGCGCCTGACATTCTTGGTACCGATGTCCTGCGCAACTTCCGCAGTTCCAGTGTAGATTTTTAAAAGCGGCAACTCTACATCGGAGGGTTTTGTCTCGACCTGGAGGCAAGGTAGGAGGGGACGCCTGTGCAGCCGGAAGCTACTAAGCTGGCTTCAGATTGCGTTGTCGATCCGTACTCCGAATGCATTGTATATGTCGGGGCAGTAGATTTTGGTGCGTCGGCTCGGGAGGTTTTCTTTGATCCTGACTCGTCGAAGCCGAGTCGCTATGGCGTATATATATCGCCGTGTATGGCTCGCTTTGACTTGGACAACAATATTCCGGTCCTGGTGACCAATCCAGGAGGACAGCCGGTGCGGCTATACGCCAATTCTGTTCTCGGCGAGGTTGGCGACGGGGCCCCCTTGAAGGTCGTGAACCCCCAGCCCCCCTGATCAAAGAGCACACCGGGAGGGTCCTGGTCTGCGGACGATCACTGGGTGTAGAGGTGGGCGAGTCGGATCGAGGAGCACTTCGAAAGCTTTTCAATGCGTACCGTGACGTGTTTACGAACACTGATGAGGAATCGGGTCAGACAGAGCAGACTCGACTTTCGCATCAACACGGGGGACAGCCAGCCAGTTGCAGGTCTAGGGCTTCGCCGCACACCCTATCATCTGAGACCAGAGGTTAGCAGGCAAATTGTTACGATGGAGAAGAGAGGAATCATCCAGAAATCGAACTCACCCTGGTCGGCTCCGATTATCATGGTTAATAAGTCAGATGGTTCGTATCGATTCGCAGGTTGATTTTAGGGAACTGGAACCGGAAGACGGCTGATGAAGTTGTGTATCTCACCATCCGTTAAAGGGAATAGTTCACCTTTAACATAGGGTTTTGAGTTGAGATAGCCAAGTTTTGGCGCATGCTCGAAAATGACTTGTGAACGCTTTTCACATTTTCCAGAAACACTCTATTATTTAATATTCAGTCCTAAAGTCGGGACCGGGTATTACCCGGTTACTCCAATCGCTGACTGGCTGATTTTGGCTGAGTTGACGTATGATTATGACGCACAGATGACGTAAGACTTGGGGAAAGACGAAAGTGTAATTGCTGGACAAAACCATATTGTTTCAGTACCTATTTTTGTATTGTAAGAATGAACTTTGTCAGGTAATGCTATGCATAGTGATTTTGATGTTAAAATCTTCTATAAAACATTTTTCTAACAACGTTCTGTAGCGTATGCGTAGCGTTCAGCGCTGGCCTGAACGTTCCAGGCTCGTGTACAAATTGTTGATTTGTTCCCACTCACCGAACCCCACCTCGTACTAGTACGCGCGTGCCGCTGTTTGATTGGCCGCCCGCGGCGCAGCCGCCCGCTGAGTGATAGGAAGCCGACCGGCGAGACCGGTACGCCCCGTGGACGTATAGAACGTGCATGACCTTGGTGAAACATAATCCCAGACGGAAGCCCCAGAGACGGACAGTGAGCGACGTTGGCGGACACTACACTTTCATAGTGCAATCTAAATAGTGACGAATACCTACTTTAAAGCAAGTAAACTGTATGGTTTTTCAAGCGTTGTATTTTCCGGTATGCTTCAAGCAAGTATTGGGCAAGTACCGCCAATGTAACGACACGATCCCTCAACTAATTCGACTGACGTTGCGTGCTTCTCAGCCAGCTGATTTCGCATTACTTTGAGGAAAAAAATATGAATTATCACCAAGTAATTGGCATTTTAATTTGCTTTTTCCGCAAAAATATAGGTTTATATGACTTACTAGTAATATGATACTTAATTTCTTGCATCTCTTCATCATTTCTGAGCTTTTTCTCGTTTAATTTTTCAAGGTGAACTATTCCCTTTTAGGAGCGTTCGGATAGTTTAGCTGGCTGCCAACTCTTCACTACACTAGGTACTGGCTACTGGCTAGTTCCGGTTGCTCAAGAAGATCGCAAAAAGACCGCCTTGTAGACAGAAGAAAACAAATGGGAGTTTCTTGTCGTGCCTTTCGGAGTCAAGGGAGCTCCCATTTGCTTCACACGGTTGATGTCGGAAGTATTACGCGGCTTGTTAGGGAACGGCGTACTGCATATCTAGATGATATTATTGTTGACGGGAAAACTGTGCCTGAACCTCTGGCATTGTTGCAGTCAGTGTTCGAGAGACTTCGGCGGGCGGGGCTAACAGTGGTGCCAAAGTGGTGCCCTGTCGGCGGCGAATCCCATTCCTGGGACAACTGATGTCTGGCTCGGGACCTGAGCCTGATCCAGAGGTGAAAGTGATTCGGAAATGGCCTCCCCCGAAACGACGAAAGAAGTTCGCCAGTTCCTAGGCATGTGCAACTACGTACTACAATGACTTCATTCCCCATCTCCAGGTTTGGGCTTCATGCCTCAAGGTCTGGGCCATTACACGCGATATCTGGGAAGTCGAAGCTCTGGTGGGGACCAGAGCAAGAAAAGGCATTTGAAAGGCTGAAAGACGCACTCGGTACCACTACAGTTCTACAGCTTCCTGATATGCAAAAGGAATTCGAAATAAGCACAGATGCGTCAGATGCCGGGCTGGGATGCCTCCTCCCACAACGTGATGAACGAGGAGTAGACAGGCCGACCTGCTTTGTCTCCAAATCATTTATCGACAGTGAAGGGAAACTGGCATATCAGAGGTTGGGAAATTTTCGCATTCATCTTCGCTTTGAGAAAATTCCGTTCATATCTGGTGAGGCAAACGGTTCCACTGATTTACTGGCCACTGTGGCCTCCAGTGACTGAGGAACATTAAAGACCCAAGGGGAGGAACGCGCGATGGATTGAGGAGACTGGAGAGTTTGATTTCTCAACACACTTCCGAAGAGCGGAAGAGAACAAGCACGCGGACGCCCCATCCCGGACACACGTGCGCACAACTCGAGTGACAAGTTCAGACGGAGCCACAGGAGATGACCTGAGAGAAGACAAGCTTCTGGCGCCTCAGAAAGAAGATGAAATGTTGAAGAAACTCCAGGAAGAAATCAGATTGCAAAGGCCAGATGGAAGAGCTGTAAGACAATGGCGTCAGCGTGGGTTTGAGCCCAGAGTAGACCAACAAAGCGAACTGTTGGTGAGCCTGAAGGGGATGAAGGTATTCGTGCTAGTTCCTTCGAAATGCGTCTGGCGCCTTCTACGCATTAAGCACGACCGGTCCGGTCCCTTTGGCCAGGCCAAAACCTGTGCATTGCTGAGAAAGTCTGGGTGCGTCTGGTTTGGAATGGAGCGCGATGTAAAACACCATTGTTACAGCTATGTGATCTGTGCCAAAGCCAATGACCCGCGTAAGAAATGGAGGGCACCCTTAAAGAAGACAAATCGGCCAGTGACGCCGTGGCAAGACGTGTTCGTAGAATTGATAGGTCCATTAGGGAGAGAGGCCACAGAAAGAGACAATCGTTATGTTCTTGTTGCTCTAGATTTGTTTACGAATGGTGTTGAGCTCGCAGCTTTTCCAAGCAAGTCGGATGAGACTGTGGTACGGGCCCTCTTCACTACCGGTATTTGTCGCCATGGGATTCCTGAATCGCTGTAGACGGATCGCAGTCTCGAGTTTGATAACAGACACATGGTTATGCTGGCTAATGCTCTCAGGATTGAAAAAAACGCATCAGTGCTTTCCATCCACGGCACCGCGGAGAGGGTTAATCAGACGACAGGCTCCCTGCTGCGCAGAAATGCACAAGAATATGATGGATGGCGGGATACCCAGCTGGGTCTCGTCCGTTTCCAAAATATGAGCGCTCCCCACTCTGTGACCGGCCGGTCACCCGTTCTTTCTCACGTATGGGCGGCATCCACGGACTCCTGAAGCTGTGCACAGCAGTCTGGTGGTGTGAACCGACATACAGCGTCGGAGAGCACGTGGGCTATAGGTCTGGTTAGAGAACTAGAGAACTAGAACTAGAGAACGAACCAGTCGGTGATTACCAGAGAGGATTAGAAAATGAGAGAAAGGGTGGAACGGAGTCAACAATCGTCTCATTCTGTAAAATACGAAAAAGATGACGGGGTGTTCATCAAAATTCCAAGGAAACCGGGGCTGCCTGGAAGGCGGCCAAAACGCTGGGACGGACTGTTCGTTGCTATATGTTGTAGGCAGGGAAACACCTAAAGAGTCGAACGAGAAGACGATTTCAGAAAGCGTCACATACGGCACCATGATCAGATGAAACCCTTCCAGAGCAGGGAAGCGCGATTGCAGGGCTCAGAGCGAATGACTGCAGCTCAAAACCAGACGGCCGAGGAACCCACAATTCCAGCAGAATATAATTGTTTTAGGAGGGCCCCGGTAGCACAACGAGAAAGAAGTGGTTTGAATCAGTTCCTGAGACAGAGCTCAGCGGAAAGATTCAGAAGGAAAGCAGGAGCCAGATTAGGAGAGCAGGTCCTGCCAGAGTCTCTCCCCCCCCCCCCCCCCAGCTTCAGAGAGCCACCGCCGATGCTCGCGGGAGGACGGTAAGAGAGCCGCCGCCCGCCGCGACAAATTGCTGTGAATGGACGCAGTAAATCGAGCGGAGTGGGGCGGGGTGGGAGTGGTGAGGAAGAAAAACTATGTGGGGAAATATGTGGAGTGGCGAGCAGTGCGGGCGCCGCCCAGCGCCGCACCGCTGAGTGCGCCCGTGCCCGGCTGGGTCATGCCCGGAGAGCCGGTCACGTGATGGCGGCGACACCGGCTCTGAACAGGGAACTGGACGCCAGTTTACGGATAACAGTGAGTGCAATCAGTGGTACCTCACAATATAACTCCCACAATCGTGCTCTAATCACACGGGTTCATCGTTGACGCCCAGTTACCCCTCCCCTTCCTCACCGGTGATCTCCAGCAGACGGTCTGCCAGCGTGCTCTTGCCGTGGTCGATGTGAGCGATGATGCTGAAGTTCCGTGTCCGCTCCGGAGGGATGTGGGAAATGTCCAGCACCTCGGCAGCGCCCGGTGGCCGGCTGCTGGCCCCATGAGGCCGGCTCACAGATAACCGCCTGGGAAGGATTGGACTGACTAAGAACGCAGTTCAGAGGCAAGTTTTAATCTTTTGGGGTGAATCAAACATCAAGAGAGATAGTGCAAAATGATACACTTGTCTTATACCATGATATCTTCAAAGGAGTCCTTGCCATTTTCATGCTATACAAATTTACAATAGGCTTGCATACTATGCATAGAGAGATGGAGAGGGCAATTTTGGATTTTGCTCCATGACCTGATCCCAGAGAGTAAAAAATATATGGGTGGAAAGTAAAATTGTCATGTAAGAATGTCAGTTTTTCATTTTTGAAAGAAACAAAATAGGGAAGTAAGAATTCCTTATTTGTAATAAGATATTACATCTTTGTGAGGATTTATTTGGGACAAGTTGTGGCTTAAATCAAAATGCATTTGTATTTTCTACAATTTCAATTTTTTACAGCTTTGTTATGTTTTACAAGGCCAATAAGATCATGTGAAAACAAAAATCATACAAAAATGAAGAGCAAAATCATTTAGACTTAAAAAGTCCAGAAAATGACACAAATTCCAGGGCTGGTAGAAGGAGCAGAAGAGGGAGCAGGGGAGGGAGAGGGAGCAGGAGCAGGAGCAGGAGCAAGAGAAAGAGCAAGAGCAGAGAGATGAGAGCAGAGAGAGAGAGGAGGCAGGAGCAAGGTAGTGGAGCAGGAGTGGGAGCAGGAGATCAGAGATGATAGATGAGACTGGGGAAATGACTAGAAAGGTGGAAAAGCAGAAGAAAATAGACTGGCCAGTTAAGTGACAAATTGATAATTGAATGTAAATACAGGTTACCACATAAGTACCAAACTTTACCAGACAACGATTGAGTCAGTATTGGTACAGAACAAAGGATGGCACTGCCGTAACCCCGGACACATCCTATTCTCAGACAATTCATGCTAAAGAATATAAGTAGTGTGTTAGTATTGTCTGAATTCTGATAGTATGATAATTCTGAGACTCCAAAGATTGGACTCTTAAGTAGATATCATATGAGCTCAACAAGAGCGGGATCTTCAGCAGACTTGTGATTGATTCTGATTGAATCATCTTATTTTATCGTGAATTCATGAATCGATTCACCTCTTCATGAATTATTCAATGAATCATTGATTGAATCATTCATTCAAAGACAATATGGTGATTGAATCATTCATAGCACAATAAATTATTCTTTTTTGGGGGGACAGCAGAAACTATTCCAACAACAGTCCAGTCTAATAAAAGGGAATCAAACTGAGTGAACACATGTCAAGATCACTTTCAGTACCTTCATTTGGTTGTAAACACCCTCATTCTGAATATATGCACTGTTATTTGCATTTATGCATTAATATAATTTTGAATGAATCATTCATGATTGATTCACGTAAGCCTGTGAATCACTGTGAATCAATTCATCAGTGGTAATGTTGAGTGATTGAATCGTGATTGAATCATTCATTTTTGCCAGTGAATCATGATTGAATCATTCATTAAAATTTGAATAAATCACAAGTCTGATCTTCAGGCCTTAGTTTGTCAAATTCCCTCAAGGTATACTGTTGATCAACACACAGCCTTGTATATAACATTAAATATCATGCATTTCATTGAATCAAAAATGAGTTGATGTTCATATTCTGATTCATTGCATATGCATGCATAACAATAACGATTGCAATACTAACCTGGAAATCTGATAACTGAACAATTTATCATCATTGTGACAGCACAAGCTACATAATGATTTAGCTATTCGCCAGTTTCCTTGCACATGTTGAATCCATCGAAGAGCCATCACAGGAATTCGAACAAAATAAATCCCAATCTCTGTCGTAGCGTACACGTGCTCTCAAAATAAAAGGTTGGGAGTCAGCATAAAAGTGAAAAAGAATAGGTATAGTTCATAAATATACATTTTGTAAAATGGGCTTCCAAATCCTTTCTATGAGGGAAAAACTTTTCCTAGTTTCATAAAACACTCACCTTGATTTTCACCGCAGCTCGCTGTGTATCGGGGCGAATGGTGTTGACTTTTGATCTAATTTGCTCGTCAATAAAGCATAAAATTGTTGAGATGCTGGTCTCCACGGCTACTTGCCTTTCTTGCATTCCTTTCATCCTGGGTTTATATTCAGATGTTTCGTACACTGGTGAGTAATAATTATATTTGGATTGAAAGCTTGCAATGATTTCTTGATTCATTTATGACGCAATTTTGAGGATTGCGCGAGATTGTTGCAATTTGCACGAGCACAATAATGCAAATCATTGAGTGGGCTGAAGAAAAAATAATATATTAATTGTGGGATAAGCATGTATGAATGCTGGAATAATTTCACCTGGTTTCAATCTGCCACTCAACTTGTGAGACATTGAAGCTTGAAGAGTAACAGCTTATGTGTGCACTGCTTTAGTCTGACCTTAATATAATAATAATAGAATAATAACTGTTCATTTTGCTCCAATAAAAAGGTGCATATCCTGGCTGCTTACATACACATGCAGAGGTAGATACGCACAAACATGCACACACACACACAAAGAGAGAAAACCATTAGGACACTACGCAAACCACACAGGGCACAGAACCTGTTCAGCAGCAAAACTGGAGGCTAGGTTGTGGTCATGTGGTTGTTGGTTCCATTCATGAACACAGTGCTTCTGTCAGGAGATGAAAACATTTGCTATGTTGGACCCAATGACTGGTTTGAGGTCCATGGCGATGAGCTCAGAATCACACCGGATCTGCAAGGTAGACTTGGCAAGCATACCATGGTGTCCTATCGGCTATCATCCTGTCAGTTCACTTGCAAGAAGGGTACTTAATTGTGTTGACACTACTGCATAGTCTAAGCAAGAAAGACAGCTGCCTGCTGGCTACATGCTTAGCCATTAAACCCAAATCATCATGTGACAAAGGAGTAGCCCCAAGCCCAAGGCAAGACACAAGCCATGATTTCTCATCCAACATGGCATCTTGAATAGCACTAGCTTCTCTTAACTAGAGTGGTATGCTTTGCAGAGTTCCTTGGAGACTTTCTTATACACAAAGAAGCTTCACAACTTGCAGGCTTGCAGCCATACATGCTGGAGCAATATGCTTTAAATAGTTGTACCCAAATGTTTTGGTCTGTCACTCGTTCACACCATAGTACAATACATATTTTACCCTTTGCATATCAGCACCATCACTGAGGTTGCAGACCATCATACTCATTGACCCATGGCATGGGCTGGCCATGTTGTGGAGATACTCAGTGCTTATATCAGTCAAATGCGTTGGCTTCATGTTGCGGAATAAACAGATTATTCAGACTTCTAACATTGAGCTTAATGTCGCCATGATAATGGCAAATAGTTCCAGCTTCCTATCCAGTTTTTTCCAAGCCCTGTCCTGGTGGGAGACAGGAGTATTATGCCATCAGCATATGCAGTGGTGTTCACAGCACAGGACTCATGACAACCAAAACCTGACACAACTCACAAGAGATTATCTATATGCAAATTGCAAGCAGAGGTGACAAGCTGCCTCCCTGTCTCACACCATTATGTACTGTGAAAGGGTCAGACTGAACATGTGACCATTTCACTGCCATTGTCTAGGTTTGATACCACCTCATGAGAACCTTAAGATAGTTAAAGAAATACACAAATCTACACTGATCAGACTTTTCCATTTCTCTTGAGCCTTGAACAAGCTGGCTCAAACCAATATAGCCTGACCTGTTGGTTTTGCTCTCATATATCAGTATTGTTTATTTTATATTTGTGTTATAGGTCCTGGATCTTGGTCACAATTTCAGAAAATATGTGTGATTCACATATCACACATATTGGGAGTAAATTTCCTAAAAAGTCAAGACTCAGAAAAAGTCTCATAACATTTTGATTTTGGAATTGAATCATACTCTAGAATCTAAGATCTTTTTGTTTTAGGACCTTTTTTGTATCCTCAATGTTAATCAAGGACTGCAGTAGGACACTCACTCTGTTCTTGGTCCCCTGATCATCTGACCAGTGGACCACCCACCTTTCTCCCTCAACTGGTGAATATCTGACTCTGTTGGACCTCTGTCTGACCTCTTCTGTTCCTCTGTCTGTCCTCTGTCTGACCTCTGTCTGACCTCTGTCTGACCTCTGTCTGGACCTCTGTCTACCTCTGTCTGCGACCTCGTCTGACCTCTGTCTGACCTCTGTCTGACCTCTGTCCTGCACCTCCTGTCTGACCTCTGTCTGACGCTCTGGTCTGACCTCTGTCTGACCTCTGTCTGACCTCTGTCTGACCTCTTGTCTGACCTCTGTCTGACCTCTGGTCGACCTCTTTGACCGTTCTGTTCTGACCTCTGTCTGACCTCTGTCTGACCTCTGTCTGACCTCTGTCTGACCTCTTTCTGACCTCTTTCTGACCTCTGTCTGACCTTTGTCCCAACCAGTTGGTGGACCATCTAAGGGCCTGAGCCATGGAGGTGGACGAGCGGACGTCGACTCATTGCTGTGCAGCAGTTTAGCTGCATGGAGCCACCACGACCGCGACTGCTCATCCTTCCAGTCTCCACAAACTGTCGGCGGATGGAGGCCAACGAGCGTTGATGCGCGCCTTCTATCTGGAATGAACAATTGTGAGATAGGAAGGAAATCGAAATATGTATTTTTATTTTTGCAGAAGTTGTTTCCAAGTTTCGTAAACTACGAACTTGGAATACTCGTATCTATGGTTGATTATGTTCTCCGAGAGAGTATCATATTGTCGTTCCTAAGCTCGTGTCAAATTCTCAATCGATGTTGCTGTTCCAACTCTCGCGGATTCATCATCCCTTCTCGTCCTCCTTTGCACTGTGCAGGAACCTGCAGGAGGCGGTGGGCGCCTACTTTGACCTGCAGAGCGGCCCGGTGCCGCTGCTGCCGCCGCCCTCGCTGGTGCTGCTCGAGGACGCCACAGTCGGCGAGGGCGAGAGCGTGCCTCCCGACACCACGTTCGTCAAGACGTGGCGCATTAAGAACGCTGGGCGCGAGCCGTGGCCGCCCGGCTGCGTGCTACGGTTCCTGCACGGAAGTCAGCTCTCGGAAAAGGTCAGAGTCCGTGCCCCGGGCGCCGGCGGTCCGAGTCCACGCCCCGCGCGCCGGCGATGGGGTAGGGAGGAAGGGGGAGTCCCCGAACTCGGCGGACTGATAGTGACAGAGACGAGCCGGACGTGGGAGGGTGCGGGGGGGTGCCCAGGAGTGTTGTTTGGTATGTACTGATGATCAAACATGTCTTCTGATTAATGTTTGGATTTGGATTTGTAGCTGATAAAGTAACTTTGATATTAAAAGGTATTCAAGTACTAGTAGATATGTTAGATAAATAGAGCAGAGTAGATAAGTTGTTAATGGATATGCCAAGAATACAGCAAGGAAATATTTCAGAGATCTATGAAAGAACTCTTATATACACGGATATTCATCAAAGCAAACATTGATTAATTATCAAACGTCGATCATACATTTACATAATCATATACATGCATTGTCATTTGTCATATCGATCATAAACGTGCATGTTCATATTACCATAGATTTGCATTCAAAGGAAACACAAACGTGCGTGTTAAGGAGCCTATAGGTTAGGTAGGTAGGTTATATTACGGTTCTTAATCGTTTAGGTTTTCTTTATGAGGTATTTGCTATCTTAGGTTTATGTAGCGTAGTCTAGTAGGTTTAGGTGTACGTTCAGGTTAAGGTTAGGTTAAGTTAGGTTGGGCCTAGGTTAGGTTAGGTTAGGTCTAGGTTTAGAGTATAGTCTAGGTTAGGTTTGGTTAGGGTTAGTGTTTAGGATTAGCGTTAGGGTTAGTTAGGTTAGGGTTAGGTTTGAGGTTTAGGTTCAGGTTAGGTGAGTTAGGTTAGGTTAAGCGTTAGGTTAGGTTAGGTTAGGTTAGGATTAGGTTTTATGTTAGGGTTAGTGAGTCTAGCGTAGGTTTGGTTAGGTTAGTTAGGTTGTCCCTAGGTATAGGTTGGTTGAGTAGGTCTAGAGATTAGAGTATAAAAATAGACGTTAGGATTTAGTTAGTTAGGTTAGGTTTGGTACGTAGTGTTAGGTTAGTAGCGTTAGTGTTTTGGTAGGTAGGTAGGTTAGGTTAGGGTATAGTTAGGTAGGTAGGTTTTAGGTTCTTAGGTTAGTTACTAGTTAGGTTAGGTTAAGTGTTTAAGTTAGTAGTAGGTGTGTAGTGTAGAGTGTCAGTTCTCAGATGTATGTATCGGCATGCTCCCGCAAAACATTGTCTACGTACTACATAGGATGATCGGTAAGCTATGGGCGCCACTATAACCAGGTTGAGTTGAGGGGCGCCTAAGCCCAAAGTCATCAACAATCAGTTTATGAGACGTCATGAGGTGTGCTAGGACTCGCTTAAAGGTGGTGTCTCCTGTCAATGTTGCTCACTTAGCTGTGCACGTTCGAGCTTGTCTTTTTCATATAAGATTGCGTGCATCTAAAGCTTAGAAGCCGTTGTCCCTTGATGCCGACCTAGGCGACTCCGTCCTGGTTCCGGGCATACCTCGCCTCTAGCTTTCGACTTTTGAATGAGCTTTCAGTAGGTAGCTAGAATTATGAGCTCAACGGGTTGTGATTGACTGCAGTTTTCATGCTTACAATCTGTGCGCCACTTAAATGGCCTTTCGACGGTACCAGTAGTGCGACTTTAAGCTCTCGTCGCCCCACGTGTGGCGGCGTCTCCAATGTGCATTGGTCCTTCGCCCGTTACTGGGGGGGTGTAGGTTCTTAGAACACATGGCAGCACACCCCCTACGCGCCTCCGTTCTAAGACTTCGTCTATCCCGTTATGGCACGAATTTAGAACCAAGAAACAGATAAGAAACATGGTTGTTTCGTATAATCCGATTGAAGTTCAATAAAGAGGTTAATTCTGAAAAAACTGATTTCGAGACTTTTTTGCGTGCTCATGATATATTTCAAAAACTCAGGGGTTACCTTTCCAGATGGCAGGGTCGTAGATGGTTTTCAAAAATTGTTTCAGTTTAGTGATCATCCGCATCGCATAGAAACCCCACAAATATCTTCGGAAGGTACTAGTGCATGAGGGTATCGCTAGCCATTGAAAATTTTGCAATCGGACCTAGTTGTCCATCAGGTTGTTTTTTTGCAACCTGGTGGTAGGTGTCAATTAGTATGTAGCTTCTTAGAGGCTAAAGTGTATAATTTAAGTATAAATAAAGAGTGCAGTGTGTTTGTTTTCAGGTTCAAACATAGCGGGGTTCGTTGAGATAATATAACATTTTTAAGTCCTGACATAAGTAAGAAGATGTTAAGTCGCAATTACAATGTTTTACGGCTCATCGTTAGGGTAATTCGTTGTCAAGCGTCTTAAAATATATTCAAATTTGATAGCAGTGTTTTGTAGGTGCTAACTTAATAAAAGGATATATGACCTCAGTAAGGTCGTTTAGATAATGAGTCAGTAGTAGAAGGTAGGAGTGTGACCAAATTGATATGGGTCACGTTGCATACTGCAGAGAGATGGGTCTTGACTCGAGACGAAACACTGGTGGAAGTTACTAATTGTATCTAGCTTATGTCATTATATTTATGAAGTTATTTGACTAGGATAATTGGTTAGGTTTTGAAGGTGTACCTTCGGGACGAATCTTTCTTGAATGAGCGCCCTAGCGCTGAAGGGTTATCCCGTGTTATAGCAAGTTATACACTTGCACTTTCAGGTCTGGTCAGGTTAATGATCATAATTAATGTCTCATAGTTAAGTTAGGGATTATAAAACGAGTTTGTTCCAGTAAGAGTAATATGGTACTTAGAACTTATCGTTCGAAATTATAATTTGGTTATAGGCTTATGGTGTTAAATGATTGTTAATTTCCGAGTTGTCTTATGGTTTTTAAAAGAGTGGGTTGAGGTCACAAGATTATTGGACCGTACCAATTGCAGTTTAGGTTCACGACCGGGTAAATATTAAAAAAAAGAAAAATCCTTAAGGTACACATTGTGTTATAGATGCAGGTCTGTATGGTATTATGATATAGGTAGGTAGTGTAATCCTAATAAGTAGGTTTTTTGAGTATCGAATGCCGTTAGGGTTGTTAGAGGGTAATTAACGGGTTGTGGCTCTAATTGGTTTACGGAATCCTGAGGCAAATCATTGTGTGTAGTGTTAGGGTTTTGTGGAGTGGAAGGTCAGTTTGATCACTTGCTCGAGCCTCTAAGGTCTTTCCAAGTGAGGTCTAGTATCAGGGTCATTTGAGAGTATTAAGGTGCTCAGTTATGACTCGACATGAGCTGGTAATTATGATTTGAGGTGGGGTATGAGATCGCCTAGTCCTTGAACGGCGTCTCCCTCTACGTTCTGTGAATCGTGAGGTTTACGGTTAGGTTTAAGGTGGTGTAGGTACAATGGACTCCGTGATGTATGTAAAATGTATTAGACAATACGGTAATAAAGAGTTCAGGTTTAGGGTGTTAAAGGGTTTATGTGCATAGTTATCGGGTATAGAGACTTAACCGTAGTTGGTGTATGCGTACGTGACATTGTAGTTTTAGCGTTAGTCCACGTAGTAGAGGCTCTCGATTACAGTAAGTCATAACGTATAGTCGTATGTGCAAGATAAGTACTAACATAGAAATTATCATGGTAGTATCTCGTTCTTCACACCTGCGATCAAACTTGCTTGTCCCGTGTGTGATGTAAGATTCAAATTCTCACCGATACTCTATAAACATCATATCTCGTATAAACTTTCCAACCCATTCACCATGTATAAACCTAAACAACCTAACAACGCATATCCTAACCTATAATTATCGCCGAATATCCTAAGCGACGTTGACCTTAAACCGGCATAACATGAACAGTAAGTCAATAATCGCATCAAATATACCTAACCACATCGCTTTACATCTATTCAATATCCTAACAATCCATCTATTACAACATAACCTGGTAAACCCAGAAACCTTAACCTCGACCTAAGTATGAGCCTAAGCCGTATACTATCTCTTATTATTCACATAACCTAACCGAACTAATCTTTCCAAACGCGTGACTCGCAAACTCTTCAACCCGTTGAGGCTTAACCCTGGAACAAAACCTAAACCTAAATACCTCTACACCCAATCCAAGCCTATACGCTATCTTAACTTACACCCCAGGTCTGAGCACGTCCTCTTTAATCTATTTAACCGTGACTGCAACGACACGATAACCAATAACCTATAGCCATGGCCACTGGCTATATACTAAACATTTCTATCGATCCTATAGGACCTAACCAAACAACAACCTGGAATAGGACATAACCAGTAGACGCGTTTTAAGCCATAAGCTGAATGGTACCTTAACTATAACCTAGATTCATGAGAACTTGAACAAACCTAAAACCGCAGGGCTCATCCCTAGAGTCCGGCCTAACCTCACAATACAACCACGCCTATGATAAACCTCTAAAACTTTCTTTCTGCAACCCATATTAACTGTCGTAACCCTCGATTAAAGTACCTACTAAGCCTTAACCAACCTAATAGCATCTATAGATCCTAAATTATCGTTCCAAACACAAAACTCTCTGGTAACGGCCGCTACAAAACGCTCCCGCCGTTATTTATCGCTATAACCTTTGAACTATACCCACAACACAGGTAAAGCATTAGAGCGTGAGGTCCGTTTATACCAACCCACCCTCCACACCTACACAAAGTGCGTGAAACCGTCAACCAGACCGAAAACGAGCTCTTAAAAGGCATGATAGATGCCTACATCACTTCTATCTGAAAAATGCTTACACCCTAAATCACTTAATCTCACTACCTTAACTTACTTACCTATATACCGAAGCTCATAAAGCCTAAAACTCCTGATATCCGGTAAGTCCTTTAGACACTTAACCTAACTCTGGTTACACGATTAAACCAACCCTAACTCATCAACGTCATGAACGATAGACTCCTTAGTAAGACAATCTAACCTATAATTATCATTTAACCTCATCCATCACTAACCATTAATCTGGTCCTATACTATGCATATGCTTCTGATATCCACCTAACACTCATAACCTACAGCTAAACCGAACCA
Source organism: Semibalanus balanoides (assembly GCA_014673585.1). Classification (NCBI taxonomy): domain Eukaryota; kingdom Metazoa; phylum Arthropoda; class Thecostraca; order Balanomorpha; family Balanidae; genus Semibalanus; species Semibalanus balanoides. The sequence continues at coordinate 24,200 of VOPJ01014178.1, forward strand.
CTCAACCTACTCCTCAAATCAGAACCCTAAGCCTAAACTAACCTAGAACAGCTTAACGAAGATGATTAAACAACTTCACTTAAAACTCTGAGCGACTTACACAAGACACCATAAAAACCATCAAACCTACCCTAATACGAACACACAATAGAATTCTATGCCGTTGTAATTGTTCTACATGATCTACTCTAGAGGCCACTCCACTAACCCAGTAGACTCTGTCTTCAAGGCCACCCTGCAAATCCATTCAGATGCTCCACGAAGTCTCCGTATACTCTCCTTAACTCCCTAGGACCAGTCTCGCTACATAACCCTAAACTACTGTCATAACTAGCGCGTACCTTACCCTATAATCTTTAAAAAGGGGCAATGACATACCTATACAGCTTAGCTCGCACAAGCTCTTCTGAACTTGCGGCATTCAGTTATGAACTCCATTGTTGCTTACCGAACGCCGTGTAAAATCGTATCCCTTGAGCGAATTCGGAACCTTAAAACCTACTCTCAACGGTCAAAACCTAACTATCCATTTAGATCGACATTACTGAGTGCCTAAAATCGCACCTTTAAATGGACATACCACTAGGCCTCCAACATTTACCAGCAAAAATTCATATATATCACATCAGATACTGTAGATCACAAGTAAAAACCTATACCCATCACCTTAACCTAATGACCCCCAAATCAAACTCCTTACCTAACCGTGACCGTGATACACGGCATTAACGTCTTTGAAATAGCCTCTAAATCGTCCAATAACCTAACCGCGTATGGTTAACTATAGAGACTTCGAACTAAGATCCGAGAACCATTGACCTCACTATGTCGCATACAGAAATCCCGTGACCTCAAACGGCTAATCTCTTAACACATAACCCTAACCAGTTTCTTCCCAACGTCAAAACCCGTAAGTCCTAGGGTACAAACACACTTATAACCTTTTATGTTTCTAGACCCTAACATCAGAGATGTTTGAGTCATAGTCTCATCAAAACCAGAGTAAAGCCGTTAACCTAAAGCTCACATAACCCAAAACCTAGAGACTAAAGCCTCAACCCTTTACTCGAACCCTTATAGAACTACACCCAGCCTAACCTGTATTAACTGCTACCTCGTCTCCGAACTCTGACAACCCTCCAGTGATGCTCTTCCACACAGACCTACTAAACCTAACCTTAAAACTGTGTATACTTCGTCACCCACCTATAGTCCGTATAGACCTCCGATACGTGTATGACCCCGTGTAGACTCCTGACCCCCGGTAACTATGTACTCTATTACACCTTACCTAATGCTTGCACCCTACACGTCGTTAAGCTAATATGCAAACCCCTTACACGTGTATGAAACCTAACCTAATCTCGATCAACCTCAACGCTCGTGTTAACACTATAGACCCTACAGCTGTGCTAATCTCGTAACCCCGATAAGTGGATCTGAAGACCGGCTTAGCTCGCAAACTGACACACTACAGACAGCTGTCTCGACCATCAGTAGCCTAGTACCCTGGATATACCTGCTCGGGTACTAGACTCATGATCCTGGACGTAAGACCTACTAACTGCCTACCTGAATCGAAGCTGCGAACCCTAGCACTTAAGATACGCAGCGTAACCTCGATGACTCTAGATACCTGAAAGAGGCTCGAACCCCTTAAGCCATAGCGGACTAACCTTGAGAACCCCCGAAAGTGTTGTAGGCTCTTGATACACCGCTAGCTGATTGATCCTAAGATATGACCACCGGTGCTTTAACGCTTGAACACTCGATAGTCCCTACCGTTAGCACTCAAGACCCTCGTACGTATGAACCTCTGAACCCTACCGGGCTCACCTAACTAACCTACCTTAGATAGATACACTAACATCACGTTACGACTCTAGCCCTACAGCAACCCTAAACGTAAACCAGACCCGCTCAACCTGCGCCCTAGACCCTGAACCCGAGAATCGGCCGTAACCTCAGACTCGCTAAGTGTCCTCACCCAGAAATTGCGCCGTCTATCCCCCCTCGACGCATCAAAGGCCTCGTAAGCCGGTCAATCTCCCAGACACTAGCCACTAACCTAAACCGTTAGGACCTCCGTACAACGTTAACCCTACACCTACATCACCTAAACCCCGTCCTACACGCGCCGATCACACAATACACCTCTCTCTAACCTAACCTAACTTAACCAACCTACCTACCCTTAACCTACCTAGAGCTTAGCCGTATACGAGTGAACCTAGCTTACCTGCGCCGTAACATACCAAACCGGCTTTACGCCGTACCTGTAAATCCTAGTCTGAAACGTCCCTACCTGTTCAACGCGTAACACCCGCTTAAACCTTAACCCTAAATACTACCTAACCTAACCCACACCCGTGATATACCAGACCGACTAACCTGATACCCTTCCCAAACCGAGTAATAACTCCACACGCTTCAGAGAGCCTAACCTAACCTATAGGCCTAATCTAATCCTATCCATGAACGCCTCAGACCATGAAATCCTAGAGAACCTACCTAGAACGTGACATCGCCTAATCACTCAACCCATAAACGCCGTAAGCCCTATAAGCGTAATTCCATAATGATACTTAGGAGAGGACGCTAAGGCACCTAGTAACCTGTGAGTTACCTTATCCTTACCCATACATCCTTAAGACGTGAACCTCTCTCTATTTATACCGTAACGCTTAATGCCCTTACCTAAGACCAGACCCTAGTACCTTAAGGCCCTCACATTTTTACGCAACGCGGACTCAAGACTTACCACCTGACAACCTAACCCTAACCTAAACTACCTAACCAACCTTAACCTAACCTACTACCTAACTAAACCAACTTGAATTCCCAGGAGGGAAGAAAGCCTATATTAACGCTGAATCCTATAAACGCCACATACCCCTTACCGTAGCACATTTAACTACCCATTGAAGACAACTAAGCCTAAGACACTCCATTATGAATTAATGTTGAAATTTTGCCAATCTGGGCGGCCCGGAACGATCCTGATGGGCAGCCCCCCCCCCCCCCCTGTGGCGACGCCCCTGATTTTGTTCGTTTACGTTATGACCAGTGTGGTAACTGGGTCGCCGTTTTCACACTCAGTCCTTTGTTCCTTTGTTCAGATATTATCTCCAGTTTGTATGTTTTATGCCAGATTCCTTTCCTTAGCGTTTTATGATGACTGTGACATTTCGGCTGCGAATGTGATATGTACGATTGTGACACTCACGATCACCATGTTCAGCGATCACGCCGCCTCCGCCGACAGACGTGATCTGGGTGATCCTGACGGTGCAGCACGATGGCGTGCTGGCGGTCACGCAGCAGATGACGCGTCTCACCGAGCTGGGCACCTCGCCGACCTCCGGCGCGCCCGTCAACCCGTTCAGCGAGCCGGCGGCGGCGGCTGACGGCCGGCCGAGGCCCCCCGGCCTGCCCACCTTCCCCGGCGTGAACGCGCCCGGCAGACCGCCGCCCCTGCCACCCGCGGTACAGCCAGAGCATGCGGTACGGGGGGACAGTCGGGGACGGTCCTGGCAGAGGCCCTGTCAGGGAGGGTGGGGAGGGCTGCCTGCTCACTGGTGTGGGTGGCAAAGGGGGCGGATTGGAGAACTTGGGAGTCCCCGTGTTTGGGCTGGTATGGACTGAGTTAGAAGTAGCTATGTGCTTCTTTTATAACCATTCTATCATTCTATTAGAAATAATCGTGTTTGCCACGTTGCGTATGATGACGCTTTTTGGCAAATATAAGTTATATGGCTCATTTGATTGTATGCGTTCTCAACAGTGATTTGAATGCTGCCCACAGTAATTACGAAGCTTCATCTCCATTTGCTCATACCATTGCAAAGCGCTGGACCAGGTTTTCAGGAAACTAAAATGGATGGTGTTCAACAATGATACCATCTACCTGATCCATGTAATGAAAGCCAAAGATACATAGTGATGTGTTGCTCAGTTTTGGGAAGCTACTTAACATAATTGTCAACTCATGCTGGGATTCTTTATCCAAATGCCTTCGGCCGGCTCCTAAGCTATTGACAAGGAATAGCCGTGCCCGTCATATTTTGAAACGACCACATAGTTGCGGCGCCGGCCCTAGAGTCCCAAGCCACCGTCACTGTTGGCAATCCTGAACCAGGAAACATGAGCTCAACTCCGTAAGCTCATAGTGCTGCCTTCTCTCCACAGCTGCATGCGTTTACCCCGAGTCGAACTTCTGTTACAGTGTGAACTTCCAAACACAGACGCGGATATGGACTGAGCGGCTGTGGCTCCGTCTGCGACTCCGGCTCCTGCTGTGGCTCCGCCCGGCTCCCGTGGCGGCTCCGGCTCCGGGCCCGATTCCCAGCTCCAGCTCCGGCTTCCAGCGGCGACTGTTTGAGACTGCCCTGTGTGACCGCGCCGGACCTGCCGTTGGATCTGCGCGTGTGCCCGACCGGCTGCGGCCAGCCAACGTCGGGAGGAACTCGCAGTCCAGGTGGCTCGGGGCGGCCCGGCGGCGGCAGATGGTGGACTGTGTGGAGCTGGTACGTGGCCACCAGCCGAGGCTCGGTGTCGAATGTCCGCCTCAGCCGAGACTGGAGAGACTGGAGACGCAGGAGTGAAGTCCGTCCGAGTATGGCCGGTCAGGACGGTCTCGGACGCACACACGCGTGCACGCTCGCGCGCGAGCGCGTATTTTTTACATTGAAATGCGTCTGTGCTTGGCTTTTGAGGTGACCACATTTGTGGGATGTTCTAATCAGACAAATCTGTTAGTGTCGTCTGCTGGGTTTTTGCAGGATATCTTAGTGCTGCGCTCGTCTTTTGAATGCGTTATCTGGTGAGAAAAACTTGCGGGATAAAGGTGCATGATATCTGTGAATGCTATAGATGCTGTTATGGATCTTTCCACGCCCATATGACGTAATTGCACTGTTCTTGAACTCAATAGTGGCGGAATCGTTATATGGGGCGCTGAGTACTTGTATTGAATACAGAAACCTGTATAGTGCTTTTGTTCAAACTCCTCTTTCGCCGATCATCCTCTCATCACCCTGCGCCGATCCATCATCAAAAACAAAGTATATTTGTTCACAATTATGAGGACAAGTAACGAGTCAATGAGAAGGCCCGCGCATTCGCGAGTTTCCATACAAATACATACACATGAATGAAAGGAAGGCGAGCTCGTACAGCTCCACGGTACACATCTCGGCTATCGCGTTCACACTCAAACCTGACGAACGAGTACATTATCGGTAGATCCCATGAACACTTATTTCCGGCGGCAGTCCGCCACTGGAGGTAGCTCCTCTTGGACACGAGCTGAGCCAGCGTTCCGGCCGCGCAGTGCGGTAGGAAACCCATCACACTTCATCTGCGAGCTGCTGACCACCTGCCGACGAACGGCGGCGGGTATCTACGTGCGTGTGAGCCGCCGGTGCCGACTCGACACAGATGGCGCCTCTGTCGCCATCGATAGATGTCGCCCCGGTCGGCCGTCTCAGGCGCGGCGGACCGGTTGCGCGGCTGGGTCGGCCGCCGGGGGCGCCAGGCGGCTCAGCACGCTGCCGATCACCCGCAGTCGCCGCTTCAGCGACGTGATGCTCAGGATCTCCAGCTGCGGACACACAGACAGACGAGCACGACTCAGTGAGCTGCGGCACACAGCGGACATACGCTGGTCGACGCCTTGGTGTTCATCCGAGCGATACGGCGAGGTGAAGCACGCAGACAGTGTTACTGCGAGAGACACTCAGCGCAGCTCGACCAGATGCGGCGCGTACTGACAGTGCAGTCTGCCGTACCGTTTAGGTTGCCGTTTTAAGTCCTTCAACGCACTGCTTCACAATGTGTGTTTGTTTAATAATCTATGTCATTTTAACCTTTTCCAATAAAAATTGCAGGGCAGTTGCATACCCGTCAAATTTCATGGAAGCACCCTTCTTCGAGACCTTTCAGAAACAGCAGGCGGTGAGCTTAATAAAGCACTGGAGCCCACTTAGTTAGTAGCCTAGCGACAGAAAACAAATCGTATCGTACAACGCATATATTAGATGCATTCGCCATCATAACCGGACAAGAGGGCCCTCTACCAGCTGTTACAGGGCCCTGCCTATCTGCAGATAGCCCCTGCCGGCATTTAAAGACCCCCTGCCGGTTGTTGAGCCGTCTGCCGGCCTTTAGAGGGCCTGCCAATCTGAAACGGGGCCTGCCAATCTGTAGAGGGCCTCTGTCGGCATTTAGAGGGTCCTGTCGACCTGTTTGTTTGTTTATTGGGGTTTTCGGGCGCGCCGACAACTAAGGTCAATTTGCGCCGTAGAGGGCCCTCTTCCAGCATGTAGGGGCTCTTCCGATCCACAGTGTCCCAGCCAATCTGTAAAGGGTCCTCTGATGGCCTTTAGATTTGTAGCTGGCCCTCTGCCGGCCTTTAGAGGGCCCTGTATTTCAGTACCTTATGGTGCCACAACTCTACGTCTTATCACAAGACTGCGCTGAAAATGGTGGAGTACTTAGGGAGATAATGACGTTTTTATCACGTCATGTCCCGCCATTTTTGGTGGAAAACAATACATTGCACCATAAGCGGTCACGCCTCTTCTCTGCACACCGTTCACTGGTCATCTTGGTCATCCGCTGGCTGTATGACGTGACTGCACACCATTGGCCGAGTCTATAACGCACGAGCAATGCTCAGGGGTGGCCGGGCAACGGGCTACAAGTCAAAGGCAAGTAAATATTGAAATATATAATATGTTTGTTTGTTTATTGGTGTTTACGGGCGCGCCGACTCCTCAGGTCGATTTGTGCCCAAAGAAGATGCATGCAAGAGCCAGCAAATTGTACAAAGGTGCACCGCAACATTGGCTATGTCATCGAAGGCTCACAATAAAGTGTCACGATGACTACGATACAGTTGATCTGAATAGAACACTGCCTTTCAGCCTGTCGGGGTGTCCGCGCACCAGTGGCGTCAAACTAATGTTGAAGAAAAATCTCGCATGAATCACCGGACGATTCTGCGTTGCTTATACGGTCTTCCCGTAACACCATGCAGTGGCATGACATGAACACTGAAGGCATAATACCGGGCTAGGGCCACAGAGCACGGAAGAAACACCACAAGTGTATCAATGTACGGTGTACAGGCACTTGGTGATGTCATTACTGAATAGGATCGGCATGACAATCAGTTGCCCAGTTCACACCCGGAACCGGACTAGTGCACGCGGACGTACCCTGAACTTGACACCCGGACATCAGATCACCGGACCCGCATTCAGATCCAGCGCCCGCTTTGTGGTTGGAAGCTGTGTCTTCAGTGTACTTGCTTCATACCCTCCAGTGTACTCGCTAAACAGCATACTGAATCTGATGCGGCGTGTGATGACTGGAGTTCCGAGAAACACGAATACGAACTAAGTCGGCGTCTTTGCGAAATGTAACGATAGCGATGCATCGTGTTCATCCACGGGTCACGGAGACCATGCCACCGAATGGGTCGCGTCACGGACTAGGTAGCTGACCGCAGCCGTGTCTATCGCTAATCGCATACGTAAAGCTCGTGTCTGAACACCACCAAAACAAGAGGACACCTCATATCAGCATACTCCCACCCGGTAACCGGCCTCTGGCAATCTCCCCATGTATCATCAACCTAACCTCGTTTATGTTGTCCTAGTCCCACATATTTCCGTACACCGCACATGTTCGTGTGCCTACATTGGTACCGCCACCGCCCGATAGGTGGACTCCTCGGGCCCGGTGCTGGCGGTGCGACTGCCGCGCGTGGCCACCGGCCGGTTCCAGGTATCGCCAGTTACACCGGGGCAACTGCGGCACGTCATGGCCCGAATGCGGAACAGTTCAGCATAGGTGCCGACGGTTGTTGTGTACGTTACGTTAAGTGTATGGAGTATATAGTATATAAGTATATACGTTACGTTAAGTGTACGTTACGTTAGTGTATCTATAGTCACTATAGATAACGTTTGCCCAGTCATCCCCCACATTGTAAATTCCGTACTGACCAGCAATGTCGTACCGGACTCATGAAAACTGGTTTTGGTGCATGCCATCCAAAAGACACCGACGCGTCCAATTACCGACCGATCTCCATCCTGCCGACCATCGCTAAAATAATTGAACGTGTTGTTTATGAGCAGCTTTCGAGCTATTTTACTGTCGACCAATTATAATTTTCGTCTTGTCAGTATGGTTTCAGATCAAATCACTCCACTGACACTGCCCTTCTTACTGTGACTGATAGTGTTTGAGGGCATGAATAGAATACAAATCGCCTCGTTATGTTTGATCGACTTGTCCAAATGTTTTGATGTTGTGCCACATGATGGACTGTTAAGAAAACTGGAGCTGTACAATGTGGATACGCACTGGTTTGCGAGCTACCTTGCCGGCCACTACTAACAGGTTGTCACCCAGAGCCCAGCCGCTATGTCGACCCGCGAGACTCGCACCTCTGACCGTGGATCCCTGCAACTCCGCAAATACCGTCTGTCCGCCACGCAGAGCATGTTCTCCTATCAAGCCGCGGCTGCCTGGAACGGCCTGCCCCTGATATCAGCGGGGTCACCACCCTAGGGACTTAAAACATCTGCGACCTGCGAGTGCTCACTGTATATGTGGTATTTTAATCGATCTCAGTCATAGCAGACATAGTTTACCTCAAACGAAGATTACTGGGTCGTAGGTCCGGGGTCTAGTCATTTCACTCATCCGTTACTGCATCAGTGTATACGGAACATGCAACGCTACGCAAACTGCACGTCTCCAGAAGGTGCTAAAATTCGTGGCACGTGTAATTTCGGGCGCCGAAAATTTGACCATGTCAGCGGTGTAGTACGCGACCTTGATTGGCTTACTGCCGCCAACCTGTACAGATTCCACGCACCGACCCTTTTAAAAACGAGTCCAATTTGCAGCCCGAGTCGCTATTAATATATAGACGCCATGTGCACCAGTCCGATACACGAAAGGTGATATGATTCACGTTCCAGCCATCAGATCGGAATCCTGAAGGAGGGCGATTCCTTTACTCAACCGTGCCAGCTTTTAACATGCCACCACAGCAGTTATGGGATTCGAACCTACCGCAGTTCAAGAAGCTACATAAGCATGTACCGTAGCGGCAAATGCCTGACCGATAGTGGCGCCTCCTTCGTGACGACACTCACGTCAGAGTGCGTATGTGTGTGGATGTGTGCATGTGTATCGGAGTGTATGCGACTGTTTGACCTACATGTCTTTACTTTTTGACACTGGTTCTGTAATACCCACACTTGGGTGGAATAAGCCTAGGACGTTCAATAAATAAATAAATAAATAAATACATTGTGATTGAGTAATAACAATAAATATACGATAATAAAAATACAATAATAAATACAGCCCACGACCCAACTGGCACCGCATGGTAAATGGCCATAACTCCCGGCACAGGTGGCCAGAGTTATACAGCTGCCAATTGAGGCAGTGAGCCGCCACGCTACCGCGGTGGCCGACACGGCGCACTGAATGCCTCCGTCATCAGTCGCGCTTCACCCGAACGGGTGTGAGGGGTGAAAGGAGCAATGTCTGGAGGAAGGTCAGAGAGAAGTGTCAGGGAGGAGTGTCAGGGATGTCAGGAGTGATAGGGGTGTCAGAAGTGTCAGCAGTGTCAGGAGTGTCAGGAGTGTCAGGAGTGTCAGGAGTGTCAGGAGTGTCAGGAGTGTCAGGAGTGTCAGGGTGTGCAGGGTTGGTCAGGGGTGTCAGGAGCTTTGTCAGCGGAGTGTCAGGGAGTGTCAGGAAGTACAGCGAGTACCAGGTAGTGTCAGGAGTGTCAGGGGTGTCAGGGGTGTCAGGGGTGTCAGGGGTGTCAGGGGTGTCAGGGGTGTCAGGAGTGTCAGGGAGTGTCAGGGAGTGTCAGGAGTGTCAGGAGTGTCAGGAGTGTCAGGAGTGTCAGGAGTGTCAGGAGTATCAGGGGTGCCAGTAGCTATCAGTCATGTCAGTGGGAGTGTCAGGGGGAGTCAAAAGCACCGAGCGCATCAGGATTATCATAATCGACAGAAGAGATATCAGTCGTGTCATCAGGAGGGCGCCAGACTGTCAGGAATGCAGGAGCAGTGTCAGAGCAGTGTCACACTGGGGTATGTCACATCACAGCTCAGGCAGCTGAGCGGGACAGCAGCAGCGGGACAGCTGAGCGAGCCAGCAGCAGCGCGTCGGCTCACCTGCAGCGGTGACGACACGGGCAGGATGGCCAGGGTCCACCAGAGCCATGACGGCCCGGCCGGCAGCGTCCGGTAGTTGGTCTCCACGGCCGGCATATCGCCGAAGAATGTGATGACGCGGTCCCGCTTCTCGGCCTGATTGCGGAAGTGCTCCGTCCACCAGCGCTCCACCAGGCCGCGCACGCGGTCATGGAGCGTCTGCAGCTCTGCGAAACGACGCGAAAAGGTCATGTCAGGTTAGGTCAGGGCAGGAGGCAAGGGGCAGCCGCAGGGCAGCGCAGGGCAGCCGCAGGAGGCAGGAGGCAGGAGGCAGGAGGCAGGAGGCAGGAGGCAGGAGGCATGAGGCATGAGGCATGAGGCAGGAGACAGGAGACAGGAGGCAGGGAACAGGGGACAGGGGACAGGGGACAGGGGACAGGGGACAGGGGACAGGGGACAGGGGACAGGGGACAGGGACAGGGGACAGGGACAGGGACAGGGGACATGGACAGGGGACAGGGGACAGGGGACAGGGACAGGGACAGGGACAGGGGACAGGGACAGGGGACAGGGGGACAGGGGACAGGGGACAGGGACAGGGGACAGGGGAAGACAGGGGACAGGGACAGGACAGCGGACAGGGGACCATAGGGCAGGGGGACATAGGGCAGGCGGCAGGGGGCAGACAGGACAAGGCGCAGGGCAGGGCAGGTCCTGTTCGGGTCAGTGCAGTGTCAGTGAGGCAATGCCAGATCAGTGGTCAGGCCAGTGCAGGACGGGACAGGCGCAGGCAGCGCAGAGCAGCGCAGGGCAGGGCAAGCGCAGGGCGCGCAGTGGCAGGGCAGCGCAGGGCAGCGCAGGGCAGCGCAGGGGCAGCAGCGCAGGCAAGCGCAGGGCAGGCAGGGCAGCGCAGGGCAGCGCAGGGCAGCGCAGGCCAGCGCAGGGCAGCGCAGGGCAGCGCAGTGCAGCGGCAGGGCAGCGCAGGGCAAGCGCAGGGCAGCGCAGGGCAGCGCAGGGCACGCAGGGCAGGGCAGCGCAGGGCCAGCGCAGGGCAGCGCAGGGGCGCGCAGCGGCAGCGCAGGAGGCAGCGCAGGGCAGCGCAGGACAGCGCAGGGCAGCGCAGGGCAGGCAGGGCAGCGCAGGGCAGCGCAGGGCAGCGCAGGCAGCGCAGGGCAGCGCAGGGCCAGCGCAGGGCAGCGCAGGGCAGCGCAGGTCATGCGCAGCAGGCCAGGCGCAGGGCAGCGCAGGGGCAGCGCAGGGGGCAGCGCAGGGCAGGCAGGCAGCCGCAGGGCAGCGCAGGGCAGCGCAGGGCAGCGCGGGCAAGGCGCCAGGCAGCGCAGGGCAGCGCAGGCAGCGCAGGGCAGCGCATGGCAGCGCAGGGCAGCGCAGGCAGCCAGGTGGCAGCGCAGGCAGCGCAGGCAGCGCAGGGCAGCGCCAGGGCAGCGCAGTAGCAGCGCAGAGGCAGCGCAGGGCAGCGCAGGGGCAGCGCAGGGCAGCGCAGGGTCAGCGCAGCGCAGGGCAGCGCAGGGCAGCGCAGGGCAGCGCAGTGCAGCGCAGGGCAGCGCGGGCAGCGCAGGGCAGCGCAGGGCAGCGCAGGGCCAGCGCAGGGGCAGCGCAGGGCAGCGCAGGGCAGCGCAGGCAGCGCAGGCAGCGAGGGCCAGCGCAGGCAGCGCTCCAGGCAAGCCGCAGGCAGCGCAGGGCAGCGCAGGGGCAGCGCAGGCAGCGCAGGCAGGGCAGAGCAGGCAGGGCAGAGCAGGCAGGGCAGAGCAGGCAGGGCAGAGCAGGCAGGGCAGCGCAGGCAGGGCAGAGCAGGCAGGGCAGAGCAGGCAGGGCAGAGCAGGCAGGGCAGAGCAGGCAGGGCAGGCAGGCAGCGGCAGGGCAGTGGAGGGCAGGCAGGGCAGGGCAGGGCAGGGCAGGGCAGGGCAGGGCAGGGCAGGGCAGGGCAGGGCAGGGCAGGTCCTGTCAGTATCGACCCGGCAGAACTCACCAGAGACATAAGACACCGATGAGATGTAATGCGTCACAAAAACAACATGGCCAGTGGTTACTGCTATTCATCAAATATAAATAATGAATATGCACCATGACGGGTTGCCGTACACAACTATTGAGCTCATTGACCACCAGACCAGCAACGCAATAAGATTGGCGTCCCCACATTGAATAGAGGACACCAAAGGTTATATAAGCTTATATAAGCTTCGTCCAGGGTAGGTAGCCAGCGTGCGTCACCAGCAACAATCAGCGGAAAACCAATCGACAGAATTAGCACCGACATCTACCCAGCGCTCAGGAATAACACGCCAGAACGCAGACGCCAAGACGAGACAGTCCCAAGGCCCGCTTCGAACCAAAACTCGAAATATAACTCTACCCAAGTGACCAAGGTCCACGCAAGACTTCCTCCACTATCCATCCCATCTCTACAGTAGAGAGTAGAGCACCCCCCCCCCTCCGGCCTTCTCTAAGCGTCCTCCTCTCACCTTGCATGCCCTCTGGCGACACCGTCTGGTCGGAGAGGAACTCGACGCGAGCCGTGGAGTAGCCGTCTCGCTGGCCCTTCTCCAGGCAGCGGAAGCGGCGCGATCCGATCGTGTCCACCACGCAGCGTCCGTCCGGAAAGTAGCGCAGGTCCCGAATCTCCAGCATCACACCGATGTCGACAAACCTGGCGCAGACAGAGGGGGATACAGTCAGTCAGAGGCGAACTTGGCGCAGGTAGACGGGATGCAGTCGACGAGCCTAGCGCGGACAGAGGGAATACAGTCAGTGAGACGATCCTGGGGTGCGCATGGGCAAGGCCAAGGCACTATACACGGGCAAGACAGTCAGCGGGGAGACGAAACTGGCGCAGGTAGAGGGAATACAGTCAGTGAGACGAACCTGGCGTGGTTGGTAAAACCTAGTATCTATAATCTACGGTGTCTAAGGTGAGGGAACCTCCGACGGGAGACTGGCCCGGACGCCTGGTCAGCTGTTATGAGAGGCTCTATCGCAGGGTAGAGCGGATCAAAGATACACAGAATATATCTGGGTACAGCGTCAAAATGGTGTGATGGTCGGCAATATATACTGTATTAATTGAACATGGATGCTAGTTGGATGTAACTACATTGTTTGGCGTATACCCACCGTAATGGCCAGTGGCTCATCCTTATCGCTGGTAGTGACAAATAAATAAGGAAATATAAACAAGTAAATATTGACAGGCTTTTGCTTATCAGATGTAAGTTCGAGGCAAGGTGTGGAGAATCCGGTTTTTGATAAGAAATGGCAGTGATTGACGACCACTGCATAATCGAACACTTTGTGTCCTGTATCCCATTACCACAAAGTAATTTTATTTGCATTTGGCACCCCATCATGAAACTGGTTATGTTGAGCATACTCAACCCCTTCCCCGATAGTTCTCGACTTCACGACATTTTAGTTATATACAATATGCATATTAAAGGAAGTGAGTCACTTAACTTTATAAAAACACAGTTTTATAAATTTGGACAATGACGTCATTATTGATCTACAGAGAGCTATGGATAATAGGCACAATCTTTGTAGACAATCCTGGCCCACTTGAATACATAAGAGTGTTTTTTTGTTATCGTAATAGCAGCAGGTGATCCAGTCAAGGTTCGATAAACACAAGTCGTTTTTCTCCCCAGACCAACAACCTTGAAGATGCTTTTGAAGTGGCTGTCAGCCAATCAGAGGCGGCACTTGCATAGACCACTTTTGCAAATTCCAAATTGAAGAGCTCAAAAACGGTTAAGTTTGAGGAAAAATGGTTTGAGTAATTTATACTTTTCAATAACGGCGAAAGAAAATGACTATCTCAGTTTAAAACCAATACAAATGTGAAACATTCTCTTTAATATCATGTTAGTCCATAAATCTAACATAACCATGCATCTTGATCAGCCTTCAAAATATTTCCCATTTGGTCAGTATTCTTTACACTCATCTTTATACACCCACTTTATACCCAATATCTGGCAATGCAGCTTCAGCCTCCCCTGAAGCAACAGAGTCCGTGCGCAGCTACAACATACGACGCAATATGTATATCTCCGCCCGTC
>VOPJ01014179.1:0-40737 GCA_014673585.1 Semibalanus balanoides
GGGGCCTCCTGTCTAGCACTGCACTGGGGGCCTCCTGTCTTAGCACTGCACTGGGGGCCTCCCTGTCTAAGCACTGCACTGGGGGCCTCCTGTTTAGTACTGCCTGGGGGCCTCCTGTCTTAGTATGGGGGCCTCCTGGTCTAAGATGCACTGGGGCTCCTGTTTAGCACTGCACCTGGGGGCCTCCTGTATAGCACTGCACTGGGGCCTCCTGGTCTATACTGTACTGGGGGCCCTCCTGTTTAGCATGCACTGACCAGGCTTCCTGTCTAGCACTGCACTGCCCTGGGGCCTCCTGTCTAGCACGTGCACTGGGGCCCTCCTGTTGTAGACTGAAACTGGGGGCACTCCTGTTTAGCAACTGCACTGGGGCCCTCCTGGTCTAGCCACTGCACTGGGGTTGCCTCCTGTCTATGCACTGCACTGGGGGCTTTTCCTGTCTAGCACTGCACTGGGGGCCTGCACCTTCTAGCACTGCCACTGGGGGCCTCCTGTTTAGGCATGTCAACTGGGGGCCTCCTGTCTAGCACTGCACTGGGGGCCTCCTGTCTAGCACTGCACCTGGGGCCTCCTGTCTAGCACTGCACTGGGGGCTCCTGTCCTAGCACGCACTGGGGGCCCCGCTGTCTAGCATCTGCAAATAGGGGGCCCTCCTGTTTGCTACTTGCCTGGGGGTCTCCTGTTTAGCACTGGCACTGGGGGCCTCCTGTTTAGCACTGCACTGGGGGCCTCCTGTTTAGTACGGGGGCCTCCTGTTTAGGTATGGGGGCCTCCTGTTTAGTATGGGGGCCTCCTGTCTAGTACTGGGGCTTCTGTCTAGTACTGGGGCTTTCTGTCTAGTACTTGGGCCTTATGTCTAGTACTGGGGGGTCTCCTGTATAGTATAGGGGCCTCCGTCTAGTACTGTGGGCCTCGCTGTCTAGTACTGGGGGCTCCCTGTCCTAGTACTGGGAGGCCTCTGTTTTAGTAAAACCGAGGGCCTCCCGCGTCTAGTAACTGGGGGGCTCCTGTCTAGAACTGGGGCCTCCTGTTTAGGTATGGGGCCCCTGTTCAGTACTTGGGGCCTACAGTGGCCTCAGCAGGGGCTTTTTGCTTATGTAGGAATTTGACCAGGGACACATCATTTTCTTTCTTTTTGACAGTTGTGCCAGTGGGCACCTTTTTGTGATTAAAGGCCTCCGTGAAATTCTGGGGGGTCAAAAAGATATGTTTGCCCCCCTGGCTGACGCCAGGGGGGCAGCTGCCCCCCCTGCCCCGCCGGATGGCGCGCCCGCTGATGCCTTAATAGGGTTAATTAGTTTGCAAATGAATTGCAGGATTGAACATAATCCGTCATAATGGTCAGTGGTAACAAGGACACACAAGCTTCTTCGTCGAAGCGAAAACGAATCTTCCCTGCAATGCATATGTAGGCCTGGTAGAGTGATTACAAAGTAAGGCCACAAGTTTTGTTTATGTGTATAGCTATGCCTCAGCACTTGCCCACCCCACTGCAAACCACATTGCACCGCATACTATTGCTGTTTATATGATACTGAAGTGTAAAGTTGCTTAATCAGCCACCTCTAGAACATCATTTTGCTATTCAAAAGAAACAGTATTTCATTGATAGAACAAAAACACAACATATCTACCGAATCTGACTTACAAATATTCTTACAAATCACGTAACGCCTCACTAAATGCGACATCTGCGCGCTGCTTTTTTGAATGAAAAAGAGTCTGATAACATTTAGTCGACGAATTCAAAGTAATTTGTGTAATTAATATCTCCTATTTTTGTCTTCGAACCACTCTCTCTCCGGGATGTTTGTATATGTGTCGGGCTCAGCTGGAAACCCGGCGGCTTCACGTCATTGCTGACGTCATCGTTAGGCGGCACGTGACATTGTACGTCATCGTCTGGCGGCACATGTCGAGTGGCACACTGTAGAGCGAATATTTCTTACGAGAGATTAAGAACATGACGCACAATGACAAATTTTGATAGTTGCGTGCGTACCAGACTACGTTGGGCTTCCCAATGATTTGATCTTCTTTGCGTTGGTCGGAAACTTCTCAGGCTGCTTTTTGAACTAGTGGTTTTGATGACCGGAGATAGTCTTTAAATATAAGTCGATTTAAGCGCATTTCCATTAGATAAATTGCTAAACAATGGATGAGGAGACAAAGTAACTCATTAATAAATAGGTAATTTACGCTTAAAGCAACGAATAAAAATCACACGATGCAAAACTTCGATTTAATGACTATCTTAACAAACAAAAAACTTTAGGAATTAGTAAGTATCTACCTTTTGTCTCGTTTGCTCGTAAAGGTTCACTGCAAAGCAGTTAAATATTTGTGCTCTTTACCCGCGCTTGACCGGGGTTTTATCTGAACGCCATTGACCGGGGGAGGCTAATAGTGCCCCTCGCTATCTCCGGAACCGATGATTGTAGCAAGACGCGCAATATGGCGTTCGAAAGCTCTCATTAAGACGCATCATACTCAACATTTTTGAATTGAGGTCGTAAATCAGGTCAAGGTCGGGTCAAAGGTTAAAATCGAGACATTTGAGTTTATGGACCATACTTTCCTTCCAGAGACTTTGAATGCAACTATGATCACCAAAAATGCACCACAAAGGTATGATACACATCCCGCATGAGCGAGACGGATATTTATTTCTACAAATTTAAAGGTGTGTATAAGGTAAGGTCTCAAAAGGTCTCAAAAGGTCTCAAAGGTCTCAAAAGGTCACTATTCGAAGAATATTTTTGAAAATCATGCGACACATGTTTCATGGTCTGTTTTATACGTATAAATTGATTGTGATCATCATTGCACCATTTCTGCTCATTTAAATTAATTTAATGTCAAGCNCGTCAGAGGCCTCCAATCCACACCAGTCGATATTCCCCTATCGTATGTGTCCCGTCAGAGGCCTCCAATCCATACCAGTCGATACTCCCCTACCGTATGTGTCCCGTCAGAGGCCTCCAATCCACACCAGTCGATACTGCCCCCACGCTTGCAGTAACCTGTCTCATCGCTCAGTCTTTCCGGACGTGTGCCGGTGTATGTGTGTGTGTCTGTGACGGAATAACTCATCGAGCCGCGGCCGAGTGCCTGCTGCTGCTGCGCCACCTAATTACATACAGCTCGGCACAGATCGACAGACTGCTGATGTGAGTAACAGACATGTGACAGTGTGGGTACATACCTGATACTGAGAGGAATGGTAGAACAAACAGAGCAGATACGCCTAACACGCCTGTGGCAGGGCTGGTCGGGATGTGATAGTGAGGGGTGGTCGGGATATGATAGTGAGGGGTGGTCGGGATATGATAGCGAGAAGTGAGGGGTGGTCGGGATATGATAGTGAGGGGTGGTCGGGATATGATATAGCTTGATAAGTGTGTGTTGCTACGCACCAACACACAGGAGACAGCGTGTGTGTATCGTGTCCCGTGAATGACAAAGACAGAAATAATAGTTTACGCAAAGGCGAGTTTTAGTGCTGTTGAGCACCCTAATTTCATATTCGGCTCTCTTTCTACTTTCTCGTGAAATAAAGATAAAGATCTAGTACATATGTGTGTATTTGTTTTGTTAGTGTATCCAATCAAATGGTTTCTTTGGTCTTTCTTGAGCAGACCTTTATGCAAAAAAAAACACTGTCATTGAATCAATTCCGGGTGTCCGCCAAAAAAGTGTACTTGAACAAATAGCTCGTGATTTTGTATTGCACGTGCGATATTTTTCAAATACCTCCTGTTCTAAACTTACAACCGTGACATGTAATGAAAAACATGTTAATGTTCATGTACACTGTAAAAATATTAGCATACCGGATGCTAACAAGGTGCTATTTGGATGCTATAGATTAGCAACTTATTAATTTAGCATGAGTTTTGGCTTAAAGTAGCACCTCATCTGTATCGAGGCATACATTTTGAACAAATCCTTCAACTCCACTTGCCGGCTCTACCTAAAAAAGGGAGCTAATTGCAGGCGCCTGCGCGTGACGCACTGAGTGAGGCAGCCATCTTCGCTCAGTTGTCACGTGGTCGTGGCGGTGTCGCTTTCGCTGGTATTTAAGAAGTGTTTTGGGAAAGTGCTCTGGTGCATGGTGGTCGGTGGAGTGATGCAGCCATATCAGAAGCGTTTGAGTTTAGTTTGTGAAGTGATTCTGATGTGTTGCGAACATATCAAAGCAACAAACTCTGGTTTGTGGACAACTCTACCGTAGAGAAGAAACGATTGAGACGCTGCCCGCCAGAGAAAGCGATTCGTGGTAGGTACGCGGGGAAAAGCAAGATGCTGTCGATTACATTATAAGGTACACTTTTTATAGCTCAGCTTTCAGCTTCCCTATATGTTTGTTGCAAATCTGGTGGATTTTTTTTTTATAATACATCGTATTGTAAGCTAGTACGTCGCCGTGGTAGCGGTGCCTCGTTGAATGGCACTGTTTGACACATGCGGTGTGCTTCAAAACGTTTTTTTTCTTCGAATTTTTTATCTTTAGGTACCTGAGCATCAAAAAGGAATTAAGTTTTAAGCAGCTGCTAAGTCTCATTTTGGGATATCATAATTGACATTTCAACCCACGTCGGTGCTAAAAAGCTAGCACCAGTAAGGTGCTCATACCAAGCATCCAGTCGACATTACATAGGTGCTAGATCCTAGCAGCTGTTTCAATCTAGCAGCATAAATATTACGGTACTAGGTTTTAAGCACCATTTTGAGGCTTAATTCAAGCCGCATTTGGGATATCAGAATTGACATCTGAATTAGCACCACCATGGGTGCTATTTTTTACAGTGTAGAATGTGGACCGACTTGGNTTTTGAGGCTTAATTCAAGCCGCATTTGGGATATCAGAATTGACATCTGAATTAGCACCACCATTGGTGCTATTTTTTGTTTACAGTGTACCTTACGGAGCGAGCGCGCCGGACCAATGTATCCGGGCAGTATCCCCGTTACGGATGGCGGGGTTATGATTAGTTGGACCCATCGGTCACCCAGTAGCCCATCGACCAATAAAAACTATATTTTCCCACTGACGTATTTGGATGTTGGGATAGTTGCAGACATTATTTGTTTTTTGGTACACATCAATTAATGCTCTGGTGAAGAATCAATTAAAAAAGATTTCCCGATCTGAGCCGGTGACGGAAGACCGTGCTTTAACCATGTTGTTGAGCTATTACTGTAGCTTGTTCTGGCCAGGCAAAACAACTAAGAATGCAGTGAGGTCGCAAGATCTGATCGTTTTTCAAGGATTGAGGCATTACATTCTTTTGCAATGCCGACGCAGTTTATGAATCTGTTTTATTTAAAATTTCCGAATTGCTAATTATTTGTCAGAGAATGAATGGAAACTTTTATTCCATTGTTTTCTAACAAAAATAGACCCCAAATTATCTCCCATTTATCAAATTCTCAACGAGATCCTCGATTACCGAGCGCTAATCGATTTAAACGTTTCACCTTTCATAACGGCAAAAATTTCTTATAGAAAAATTACAAGATTTGTCCACTCACTTCTAGACCTGCGATTTTCTAGGGGCAAATGGAAATAAATGCCAACGCAGTTATTGAACTGTCTTATTTTCAATCTTGCTATTAGTTTGGAAATGAATGAGAAACTTGATTTCACGTTTTTCTAAACAGTCCCCTCAGAAAATCGCACAGTCTAAGAAGTGGTCGAAATTTTTCTTTTCGTATAAAATTTTGCGTTATAAGTTAAAAACTATTTAAATCGATTAGCGCTCGGTATCGAGGATCGTTTGATGATAAATGAGATCATAATTTGTGCGTCTATTTTTGTTAGCAAAACATGGAAAAAATTTTCCATCATTTTCGAAAATAATACGCAATATGTAAAGTAAAACAGATCATTAAACTGCGTTGGCATTTCAAAAGAATGTATTACCCATATCCATTGAAAACGATTCAGATCTTGCGACTTCACTGCATTCTTAGTTGTTTTACTTGGCCAGAACAAGCTACAGTAATAGCTCAACTGGTTAACCCGCACACTGCAGGGGGTTCGCGCCGAACACGAACTGCAGGGGGGATTGATTTCCTTCCCCCGTTATATCTCGAAAACTACTCAATGTAGCGACAAGAAAAAAAACGGAATTAAATAGCTCTGGACAAGCTCTATCGAAAGCATTTCAGTCTTTTATTGGATCAGGTCTAAATTGAGGTCACCAGTGGTCATCAAAGGTCTTCAGATTTTCAGGTTTTATGACTCTTTTCCAGAAACCCCCGATTATCTCGGAAACTATGGTACCTAGGAGCAAATGACAAGGGAATTAACCGAAAGCTCTTGGAAAATGCAACTAATGTTTTGTCCTAAGATTTCAGATAAATTCAATAGTTTAGGCTCCAGAGGTCATGAAAGGTCAAAAAGGCTATTTTTGGCAAAGCAGTTTTTCGCGAATAGCATTTGACCTAACAAAGATAGGAAAATAATTTGCACGCCATCGAATTTGTCTCGTCAAGGCGCTTTGATTGATATGAATGGTAACCTGTTTAGTTCAACAAATTTATTTGACCTCAGGTCATGGTTATTTGATGACCCAGGTAGGTCATGTTGCATATGGGGCGATTTGGCCAAACAAGACTAACACAGTGGTGTTTTCCACTTATCTCTATCGTTATTGTATAACAATTTATCAGCAAATCATTGCTGATGACCTCAGATGACCTGAGATGACCTTTTAGAGATTACTGAGCGTGCACCTTGGTCATTCAGAATAAGCTCAAATAACATGATTCTGAAAAAAATCAGCCTGATCCAATGTATATTATTTGAAAAGGAAGTATTTGTATATTTTTCCATTCACTTATAATGGGGAGGTCAGGAAATTGACCTGACCTTTCGTCACCGATACACAAAATCGGAGAAATAAGATTTGTAGGTACTGATATCCGTATGAAATTCCGCAGGTTTCAAATCTTTCGGAAAAAGACTGTGGCCTCGGCACGAACACAAACGTTTTTGAAGGTAAGGTCACTTGACATGAACTTGTGACCTGACCTGAGATGACCTGAAGTCATGTTTTTTGCAAAGTGTGGGTAATTGATGCCCAAACAGGTGTACGAAATTTGGAAGCGCTGCGCGCCGCCGTTTTTCCGCTACTCCTGAAAAACCTGAGGGGGCGGAAATCAACCTCCCTGCAGTGCGCGGGTTGCGTAATTTTTATTCCAGACCGCTAGTCGCCACTATATTGGGAAAAGTGTGCATCTTAGGAATTTTTACACGGGACTTGTATCGGAATCGTAATCGGAATCGAAATCGGACCCAGCTGGCTTGGTGCATGTGATCGGAATCGATTCCGATCAAGAGGAATCAAGCACAAGTCTGAAATTCACAGCATAATACATGGTGTAATCACGAACCAATGGAAACCAATTGGATGCCATAAGCTCAAAGCCATTTCTGTTAAAACTTCCGTTGGTGGGGTAATTTTTCATCCACTGTGCAGGATATCGTTGCCGTTATATTGGCGTTCTGCTCCACCACGGACCACTTTATTCTGCGCCTCCACCATCGCGCGTTCTCATTTTGTCTCACATTTAGGGAAATGTTCAGCCATTTGCTTCCGAACAAGGATGTCATAAAAGAAAGAGTATGCCATCGAACATCTGCTCTGCTGAAATAGCACGTATGTATGTACGGCTCAGCCGGCCGGCGGCTAGGGCGGTGGCTCAACAAGCGGCTCAGTGAGCTGACCAAATAAGAACGCTGCTGCACGGCGCACTGATCAATGGCAATGTACTGGTGGGCAAGTACATACATCCGAGGCCTACGATCCGTTTCCGGTTTCAGAAAGCTGTATGATGAAACTTAATGACATATTTTTTACAATGACCTTTACAATGACATATATTCGCTGTTTTCATGATGGATTATTGCGGTGCGCTGAAATTATTATAAATATTTCTGTGAAATGTTTGAAATGTTTTGTTATGCAAGTTTTAGCATATAATATATTCCAAAAAATAAATTACTGATTTAGGCGATGATATCACTATTCAATAATGATGAAAACATGAACTGAGCTCATAACAAGATTATGATACAAAATTGACCATTTTTAAGGGGACACTGTCTGTTCAAAGTAAAATTTGACATGTTTAAGAACAACCGGATTTGATAAGCACCATGAAGCCCATTTTTTGAAATTGGCGCTCAGTGGCCCAATATCATCGTTCGAAGTTCAGTTTTATTCCAGCCAATGAGCTTGACGAGTCCGCCACCACTACGTACCAAAATCAATTAATTGCAGCCTTGTGAAACTATGGAAAATAGTGATATTTTGCTAGAGCATTCTACCCAAATTTATAATGTCAGAAAACATTTATTGTCTTATTATGCCTGATTTAAACTCAATAATAGGCATGAAGGAAAGATTTGTCTTGATGAAGGAAATATTTTTCCCGAAGGTTTTCTGGACTCTTACGAAGGGATTTTAAGCTCCAACTATTGATTACTTTTTTTTCTCCAACCGATGTTTTTTGGTATCGGATTGTTTACATTGTTTAAGGTACTCCCTGTACAGTGTTGTTTACAAATACGAAATGTCTGGGAACTGCGCTGAATTTGGCGCTCAATCGCTGCCATATTATTTAGTGGTGTGTAGAAATCGCAAACCGCTTTTATACTGTTATAACATTTTTTTGTATTTGCGCTGCTTTGGTGAGCATAAGAGGACGATTAAAAATAATATTTAGTCCCTTAGACTTGTTTTAGCATGTTTTTGCGATATCATCCGGAAGAGGCAGTGTCCCTTTAAAGAACACTGCGTCTAGAGTCTTTTCGTTTAGTTTAGCATACCGTCATTCCTATGTAGGATAGCGCTTTTTTAGGCTCATAATGTGAAATAGAATCAATAGGTACAAACCAACAGGTGAGGTCAACTTAAAAAATGACCTCAGGTGAAGGTTAATTGGCGATCCTATTAGGTTATTTTGCACATTGGGATATGTTTTTAGATGAGACACAAATATCAGGGCCTGTTTCACTTATATATCTTGATTTTGTCAAGAGTTATTGACACAGAGGCATTGGTGACCTCAGATGACCTCAGCTAACCCTGTAGGGGTGCCTGAACAAAGACTGCACCTGGGTCTTCATGAATGGCCTATGAAAACATGTTCCAGAAGGAATTGGGCTGATATGCGTAGCCTCAGAAAAGAAAGCTTTTGAATATTTTCCCGCTGGCTTATAATATAAAGTTCAAGAAATTTACCTGACCTAACCTTAGGTCAACGATATAAAAAAAATCAGAGATAAACGAATTGTAGGTACTCATGCTTTTATGAAATCCTGAAAGTACGAAACCAACCGTCCAACAACTGTGGCTTTGGTAGGACCGCAAACTTTTTGAGGTGAGGTCACATGACCTGGCTTGTTGACCTGACCTGAGGCCGTTTTTACGCTATCCTCGAAAAACATAAGGGCCGTCTAACAGCTCCCCCGAGCCCGGCGCGGGTTAACAGATTGCGATGAATATTCAGTACCCTATTTGTTAACAATTTGATACATAATCGTACAATTTTAAACTTCCACTTCATATGACCCGTGACCTATGACCTGTTTCTCAAGGTCATGTAAGGCGTAACTGGTGTCCAGTAGAATCCATACTTGTAACTTGTGCAGTTTCCGAGTGTTTGTTGCTCAGAAGCACTTGCATATGTACAGTCTAGGGTAAAAGTTCCGTCTCAGGGCTGGTCTAAAAATCCGAACTAGTAGTGCGCAACTCTTCCCTAGGTGGCGCGCAGTCCAGCGGGGTCAGATTTGACGAGTGTTGCGGGCTTGCTGCACTGCTGGAATTGAGAACCACTTGATTTCCTAATGCACCTGACACGCGGAACGGGAGTGCACCGCTGACCTCTGCTTCGAAGCTGGGGTGGAGAGGGTGAGGAGTGGGGATGAAATGACTGGGTACCGCGCTGACTACAGCCGCCGCGCTGCCGGGCTGTCTGGCAGTGATTGCGTAATGCGCCAGTGGGATTCCGAGGCATGAATACGAACTGGCTGGATGGTCGACACGAATAGAAGGCTGAAAAGAGAGGTGTGATAACCCTTGCCAGTGAACGGTCGCGATACATACGTGACCGTGCAGGGTGGGGATGGGTGACAGGGGAGTGGGGTAACGACGACCCTCAGGGCCCCAACCCCTGGCGTTTGGCCTCTAATTGAGCTTGACCCCTCACAGCTCTGGACAGGGTGCCAGTAGTGTCGAGCGCTGTCGGTAGGAGGAGCTATATTTCTGTATAAATAATGAATCGTCAATAATTATTTGCTACTTATTTTGCACCTCTACTGATCCAACTTTGTCCTCCGGCATTCCTTCCTTATCAGTTTGTGAGGAGCTGCCCACAAGACGGGAGTATCTTGACTGCATTGCGCAATCGGGCACAATTCTCCCCGGCAATAGCACCTCTTATCCGCATGACATGACCTTACCGCTTTCCTGACCCGGCTGAGTCGAGCAGTCGCTCCCAAACGCTGGCTGTGTGAGGGCAGAGGTTGGGTGCCAAAATGTGTCCATTGAATGGTTGGGCCCCATGACGCTTATATACCCGTTCCTACGGTTATGATTAAGTCAATAGTGTTGACCTGAAATAATAATAATAGCAACCAAAACACATTACACCGCAAAGCGGCGACAATTTTTCGACTTCGTGTGCATTTTTCGACCATTAATATCCTCAGCTATCGTCGTAAGCTCACCGTAAGCTCGAGCGAATTGTGACGGTTGGAAAGACAAGCTTAGAATGTTTCATTTCGTTTACCAGGTAACCACATTCCTCATATTACCCGGCATTGGCTGGGATCTCCAGCCACCTTCCATTGGTCGGGGGGGGAGGGCCTCCCCCTTGTCTAACTTCCGAACTAATGGTCTGATTTAAATGCGACAGGTGGTGATCGAAAGGTCTCAACGAGCTGAATCTAACGAAGGCTTAATATGCGTTTTTCATGGTCATATGTAAGTTCATGGTCAGTTCAAAGGTTCAAAATTGGAGGTATCTAAGTGTATGATCCATATTTTCCTATATAAAGCCTTCGATTGCGACCATGATCACCCAAAGTGGTATCAAAGTATAAAATACATCCCACATTAGCTACAGTGAGATTGTTTAAAAGGGTGAAGGGTCAGGTCACATAAAGGTCGCTATACTCAAAACATCTATGCAAGTCCTGCATCACGTGCTTTACAAGGTATTTTCCACGTAAAATTCGATAATTGTTGTCGTATAACCACCTGACTGCATTTACGTAACGTTAGTGTTAATTTTAGGTCAAGGTCGCATTAGGGTTAAATTTGACATTAATAATTAGAAATAAAACAAGATTTTCTTAGACCAGTTTTTTTCTAAAAAAATACAGCATTGGCATTAATTTGTCTCTATCTGGCCAATTAAAGCAAAAACGAGATTTCAAAATATAACGTCATGAGTTACTCATACCTACTAAGGAAGCCATAAATCAGTTACAAATAAATATATTTGTTTGAAATGTGGTTTGGCTATTGTTCATGCGTGGTTCTTCAACATGTACCTATTCCGTTTTGTTTTTAATAAAACTTATTAATAATTTTGATTAGATGATATTTTTATATAAATCCGAGTTTTCAATATTAGTGCCAAAAACAAACATTAAAAGACATGTAATAATAATTTGCCTCACTGTCAATTGACTATTTTGTTTTTTGTTAAATTGCATTTGCTCAAATAAAGCCTTTGTTCGGACTGTTAAAATAAGCTGATTTTTTCGTCAAACCTGTGTGCAGTTACATCACTAAATTTACTATATCTCAACATTTTTTGACAAAATTGCTTTGTTTTTGTTTGGCACGGAAGACGTAAAATCTTTGAAGGAGAAAGTCCGACATTTTAAAATGTTTTAAAATATTTCAGTGGTAGCCGTCTTCACGATGGGCTAATTTGCGAGAAATGTTTAACATCGAAGTATGGGACCGTAGGCGAGGTTTAAGATTTTTTTTCGTCAATTAGTCATGCGTGAAAAGCGGCTACCACTGAAACATTTTAAAACATTTTAAAATGTTTTAAAACATTTCGCGCAAAATAAGCCATCGTGAAAACGGCTATTAAAAAAGTCCGTTAGAGGAACATTTTTCGCCTCTCCCCAGCCAATGACGGGATAAACAGCCCATCTGCCTATGAATACCTGCGATTCCTTCCTTTCATCAACCACGGTAGCTCCCAAGGCAGGACTTCAAGCGTTCGCAACCCCGAATGTTTACGGCCAGTGGACGACCTAATCTCCACTCATCTCCCCTGTCTCGCTCCCCCTCCGACCCCGGCCGGGGTTGACGTCAGGTCAAAGGTCCACAGCTGCGCCAAGCCGGCCGGCATGGCACAGCGGGTACCAGTTCAGTGGCTCCCAAACTCGATATGTGTTCCTACCTTTGCGACACCTACCGGGGTGTGAGCTTAGTAAAAGTTGCTTTTGGATTCCACTGGTGCAGCACCTATTGACCCGATTCTAGCGCTGAACAGTGGACGGAACATTTACCATAGACTGTACAGTTGCCGGCAAAGATATCGCTACCCCGTGACTGGCTTCAACGTAAGGATGGGTGGACTGCCGCTCAACGCAAACTGGAACGGTATATACTGCGCCGTCTAGCACCTTATGGCTTGGTAGGCTGTGCCGCGTCACACCTTGAGTCGCCGCCCTAGTATCACATAACGTTGTCACAACGTCATAGAAACGTTGACAATGTCATGACAACGTTCATACAACGTAATTACGTCGTGAGAACGTTGTCACGACGTCGTGAAAGTAATGTGTGCTACTAGGGCGGCCCGTGAATGCTGACCGCAGCGCCGCCGTGACACACCGAGGTACGTTTATGTAGCGTAGTTATTTATGAAGAGTGCCCAACCATCTGACGTAGATATGTATGACGTGGGCCCAACCGCCGGAAGGGTCCCGGGGCCGGTGGGAGACGAGCGTCTCAGAGCAGCGCAACCGTAATGTTATAATATATATACCTGTTATATGTTATGTTATATATATATACCTGACCTAACCTTTATGGAGGTTGGGTCGATACTAGGGGCGGCGTCACGGATTTTTGCCAGGGGTGGCAAACTTGACTGATTGGGTACGCATGTATCTTTTACCGGGAAAAAGGTTGTCACGGAAAATTGTACCTGCGCCGCGTTTACTAAGCCTCAAAGCGGCAAGCGAGCAAAATCCAGCAATTTCATTATTTTCAATTGTGTTATTAAAGCCGAATAAGCACAGTTCTATTAGAAAGTATTCATTATTGTTGTAGCACATTATATTTTTTGATTGATTACCAGACCATGATAAGGTATTCTTAAGAAAGTTTAATCCACTATGTTCGCATATTTTATTTTAAGATATGATATTAAGATAAATATATATAATATATACTATATATATATATATATATATATATATATAATATATATATAACACATATATACTTACATTAATGTAATATAGTGAGTCTGATGTTCTAAACATTTACAGTTCTTCATGTTCGCCAACGGAGTTGCAGAAGGAAGATTGGTTTCTGCCTTTGGAGCGCAGTATAATCGATATTATGCTCAAGACTAGTTTTACCTCGGACTCTTTGCTAGCCATCAGGACAAATAATTCGCTTAAAGGGAATAGTTCACCTTTAACATGGGGTTTTGAGTTGAGTTAGCCAAGCTGTGGCGCATGCTCTAAAATGACTTGTGACGCTTTCACATTTTCAAAGAAACCTCTTTTAATTATTTAATATTCAGTTATAAAAGTCGGGACCGGGTTTACCCGGTAACTCAAATCGCTGATTAGCTGATTTTTGCTGATGTGACGCATGATTGTGACGTAGAGATGACGTAAGACTTTGGGAAATGGTGATATAAAAACGCATTAGTGCTGGAACTGGACAAGAACCATCTATAGTTCTTCCAGTACCTCATTCCTGGATTGCAAGAATAAAACTTTTGTTTGGAATTTATTCTGATTTTCATGCTTAAATCGTCTATTAAAAACGATATTCTCAGCAACATTCTCAGCGAAATTATTGAGCACGTACCTAGTCTTAGCAGATGGGCCGAAAATCCGTCTTCATCCTGCTTGCTTCCTGGCTTGCATGGGTCTCTCAGAAATAAAACTCCCCGTTTCAATGCACTGATTATGTTATGCAAAAGAATACAACTGATAATTTGTCGTACATGAAAAACATTGGCATAGGCCTAAGTTAAATATATATATAAACCACAAACTGTTTCAGCCGTCCATAGATGAACCACGGAAATCTTCTATGGAGAAAACACAAATATAACGGCAAAGAATATTTGAACTTATCTGCCGTCTTGTTTTCTACCTGTGACGTTTGACCCATTAATTTTTATCCCTCGGCGTTATGCCAAATAAATAACATGATTAATGAACCACGTGAATTTGACTTCGAGATTAATCTTCCGTGGTTTTTAATAAGCGTTACATTTTCCAAGCATCTTCAACTACGTATAAGGCAAGTACTGTCTTGTTATGCGCCACGACCCTCCCAAATCGATGACGTTTTGATGACATACGTTGCTTCTAAGCATTACTTAGAGCGGAAACAAGTATGGAATAATCACCCAAATAATTTAACATTTAATTTGCTTTTCCTTCGCACATAACGCGTTTTATTTTTTTTTTTTTTTTTACGTACTAGTAAAGTATGCATACGTAATTTCTGTGCTTCTCTTCATCATTTCTGAGCTTTTTCTCGTTTTTTTTTTCAAGGTGAACTTTTCCCTTTAACATCAAATTGAGTGCTGATCTAAAATTGACATTCGATGAGATGGGTTTTCAGCCTAAGTATAGGTATTAGATATTCCAGCCTGACCGATACAGCTTTGGTGATCTGGTATTCATTCTAATAATGGTCAAAAGCTGCACTTTCGGTAAAGCTTTTATTTGTTTTCAGATGTCTGGCACATTACATAAATCATCAAAGCCTTGGGAGATATCCAAGTATCCAAGTAAAACAACTTGGTTGGGATCTTGGCAAAGCCGGGATAGCGATTCTCAAAATAGGAATTAATTCCTTTTAAGCGAAATCCTTGATTGACATCAATCTTTTACTAAAGGCATCGCTGCTGATACCAGACTTGTAATTGACTCAGAGTTGAGTCATGCATCGACTCATGATTCAACATTTTTGGATGAGTCATAAGTTGAGTCGGCCCATTTTTTAAAGCGGCAATTGAATCAAGAGTCGAGTCGATTCAATTTGTTCGAAACAACACTTGAGTCAATAGTTGAGTCAGTTCTTTGGTTGTTAGTCAGACTTGAGTCGACTCAAACAAATGTGAGTCAAATGCAACAGGAACATAGCCAAGGGGGCACTGGGTCCACGCCCCTTCACCTGAGCAAACCTGTTTGTTTACACTAGATAAAATGCGATTTTTCGGACACCCTAGTGACCCTACCCTACCCCCCTCCTCCCAGGTTAACATCAAGTAATAATGAAACTTGTGATAATGAGTCAAATTGAGTCGGCTCAAATCTATTTTTGAATCGAGTCGAATCAATTTGTTAAAACTGCACTTGAGTCAAGAGTCGAGTCAACTAATTTTTTAGAAACAGCACTTAAGTCAAGAGTCGAGTCGATTCATTTTATATATAAACACCATTTGAGTCAAAGAGACGAGTCAGTTCTTCGGCTGTTGAGTCAGTCTTGAGTCGACTCCTAAAAATGTGAGTCGTTACAAGTCTGGCTGGGACCATCGCTGATTTGATCGCTTTGGGAAAACATGTAACTTTGCCATGCTATCAGGACCAGAGGCGGAACTGCAGAACTATATATCTCTTTGTGAGTGCCCCCAACGGTTTTCTGCCCCTAATGTTTTACAAAAGTTGCGCCCCCTCCCCAATGTAAAGACTTCCTCTCGCTCTCTCGTCCTCTCGCTATCTCGCTATCTTTTTAGTAGAGGTTCATTTGCAATTGGGTCTGCAGAGCAGGAATATTTTCCTATTTGCACTCCCCTGAGATGCAAAGATAAAAAGGTTGAATGCTCGTTCAATGATAAAGTTAAATGATGCATTATCTTTGCATCCCTCTGAGATGCAAGATAAGGTCTCGTGAGTTTCGACGAAAAATCAAGTGCTGAACTGAATCAAGTCTGAACTGAACTGGACTGAACCAAACTCTACTTATAAATATATACCAGTAAAGCGCCGTAGTTGGCGATGAACGAGCGAGCGCGAAAGAAATGCATGGTGAATTTAACTCAATCTGGCAAGTAGTTTCTGAGATACAAAAAAGTGCGCACGTGCAGAGACACTTATCCCAGACTTGTTGAAAATTGATGGCTGAGAGGTTCCTAACCACACACTAAATTTGAACACAATCGGCTCAGCCGTTCCTGAGATATATAGCAGGGGGTGGCTCTGCACGTGCGCACGTGCAGAGCCACCCCAACCCTGACTTGTGGAAGCGCGTTGGCTGAGAGGTCCCTAACCACTCACCAAATTCTAACACAATCGGTTCAGCCGTTCCTGAGATATAGAAGAGGGGTGTGTACGTGCGCACGTGCAGAGGCACCCTACCAGGGGCGTCGCCACAACATTTTGAGTGGGGGGGGGGGGGGGGAGCTGGACCAATCGCCAATAAGTCCATATTTTCCAGTCAATCTGTCGCTGTCGAACTATATTGGCGGCTAGACGTCAAACTATCATATGTAGGGTGAAACGGATTTGATCATGTTAATCTACACCTAAAACTCTATGTTGAAACCGATTTTCATGAAAATCGTAGGGAAACGCCATATCTCGAATCTGTCGCTGACGAACTCTATTTGCGTCTAGACCCCAAACTACAATATGTAGGATGCAACGGATTTCACATGCTGTGAGTTTCGGTGCCCTTCACCGCATTATTTCTAGTATGCGAAACTCCCCGGCTCGCGGTGCTGACGGACTTTGCATCCGCATCCTGAAGCTCGCCTTTAACTCAGAGACTATCATGGGTGCCCAAACCCCAAGCCCAGCCCAGCCGAAGCCCATGAACACCAAGCCCATACCCAGACCAGACCCATTAAAATTCATAATTTTGATACCCATGCCCATTGGGGCTCATTCAGATAAGGCATATAAATATTTTCACAAAATTGTAACCATCATCCTAGCATGTTGACTTAAATACTATTAACGATAAATATTATCAGGCACCTGTGTGCTGCTGTTGATTTGGACATATTGAACACTTTGCGGTCAACATTATCAGATTGGAACAGACTTAGGATCAGACATGATTTAAAAATCTTACTGCTCTATTACTTACCACGATTTATTGTTGTCATATAATTGCCAAAGTATATTGTTTAAGTGTTCTATATCATTTAAAAAACATATTTACCTGGTAAAACATCTGGTTGTCAAGTAAAAAAGAACGCTTATTTTATCGACATTGTTCGAAAATTGCCATACCCATGCCCGCCCAGTACCCATGAAAAGTCAAAAAATGCATACCCAACTCAGACAATCGAAAGAATTGAGTGGGCACCCATGGGTGTACCCAGCCCATGATAGTCCCTGCTTTAACTCCATTGGTCACGCCCTTCTTTTCCTCGTTAGCTCCTGGGGCATTCCAGGACAGATCGACAAGCGAAAACCCCAAAATAACACCCTACCTCTGCGATTTCGATAAAACTCCTTTATAGGGGTTATCGGGGTCGCTGAATCGCGCTGTGCAAGTTTCAGTACGATTGAAGTTACGGCTGCTGAGTTATAGCCTCCGGCATTTTCGGGAGGACACCTTGCATGGCTTAGCCAATTTAGTCCAACAAAAACTCCTAACAAATTATCCAATTTCCTAGAAAACCAATACATTGGTCTGAATGGCAAGTGAAGTAAGGAACATTATTCCCAGCTCAGTTTTTTCTTTTTGAGTTGATTGCTGATTAAAAAACGACTTTTTGACCTCCTGTTGTCCTGACCTGACCTTCAAAAACGAGCGCAGTGAAAATAATGTTTGTTTTATAATTTTTATAATATTCTTAGATAAGATGGTGTTCACAGGATAAAATTTGGAAGATGGGTGTTTTCTATAAATGTACTTTTTAATTGCTCAAATTAACTCGTTTTTCACCTTTCACAACATAAAATGAAATAATTTGTTCCATGATGGCTTTGAATGCAGCTATTGTCACACACGCAAGGTTTTTAGACGGCAATAATAAGCCATCGAGATTAAGTTGAGTGAATTTATGATTTACCAAGGTGAAAAATGGTTAGCTCATTGACCTCTGCAAGGTCAGCTGAGGTCATCTGAGGTTACCAGCAACATTTTACCACAAACTCTTAATATAATATAGATAGAAACTTGAAAAACTACACCAATGTGTTTGTTTCGTCGATTCGCATCGCCAGATATGCAGCATGACCTACCTGGGTCCCAAATGACCTTGACCAAAAGGTCAAATTTTGAATTGACCTAAGAAGGTCACCACTGACATTGTCGAAAGCGCCTTGACGAGATGAACACGTTTGAATGTTAAAATTAATATCTCTATGTCTTATCTCCTGTTAACGTTATTCACGAACATGTTGAAAGTTGTTCATTGTTTTGCTAGTAAAAAACAGTTTTGCGTGCATGTAACTTTGATTTATAAAACATATAGCAAACCTTGTACCATCAATCGTGTTTGTCTTTTCAAGGTCTTGAAAATTGGTACGGTGGACCTGGCTAAAAGGCAAAATTCAAAAATTTGACCTTTACCTTTGAAAATAAAAATTTCTGGGTCATTTGGTGACCCCAGGTAAGTCATGTTGCAATATCGGGAGACGTGAAATCGACGATACAAACACAGTGGTGTTATTTTCACGTCTCTATCTATATTAGTTAAGAAGTTTGTGGCAAAATGTTGCTAGTGACCTCAGATGACCTCAGGTGACCTTGCAGAGGTCACTGTGCAACGATTCACCTGGTAAATCAATAAATTCACTCAACTTAACCTCGAAGTGGCTTATATTGCAACCTGAACCCTTCGTGGGGCACATAAACCGCATTCAGTGCCATCATGGGACAAATTAATCATTTTGTGTTGGTGAAAGGAAAAAACGAAGTTAATTTGAGAATTTAAGAAAGCACATTTATAGAAAACACCCATCTCCAAAATTTTATATTGTGCAAGACATTAACTGAAGAATAATTATAAAAATATAAAACAACATTTTTTTCACTGCGCTCGTTTGAAGGTCAGGTCAGGTCACCAGAGGTCAAAGGTCATTTAATTATAATCAACACAAAAATCAAAACTGGGTCTGGAATAATGTTCCTTACTTCATTGCCATTCAGAAAATGTATGGTTTCAGAATTGGATAATTTTGTTAATGGAGTTTATTGGCTAAATTCGCCTAAGCCCTACAAGGTGGTCCTCACGAAAATGCGGAGGCTATAACTCAGCGCTGTAACTCCAATCAAGCTTTTAAACTTGCACAGCGCAATTCAGGCGCACCAGAAAACCCCATACAACGAACTTTATCGAAATCTGAAGTTGTAGGGTGTTAACCCCTTGTAGATCTGTCCTGGAATGACCCTCCTGCATCATGAACCACGACGTAACCATCCTCCTGGAAACACTCCCTGGTGTACCCCATCCATAAAAACCACGGCGACCCTTCAAATCCATCCAACTTTCGTCCCATTTCAATACTTCCGGTTATCGCCAAGTGTTGCGTGACTGCTCGCTCTGGACTGCTCGCTCTGCTAGCAGTCCTACGCCAGCTCTACTATTACCTTTCATCTAACCATCTTCTTGTTTCTACCCAACACGGTTTCCGCCCGCGGCACTCAACAGAGACGGCGCTCACCTGTATCAGTGACCATATGCTTTCGGCCCTTGACTCCGGCAAAATATCGCTTCTTTGCTTAATTGACCTTAGCAAATGTTTTGACGTTATTCACCACGGTAAACTTCTAGAAAAACTTCAGACTCTCAATATGATTAGCTTCATGGTCCAAAACTACTTGCCACGGTCACACACAGAGTGTTAGCTTCACTGGCTCTGATGGCAAGGTTAAGATTTCCGCACCGCGTTCCATACAGCAAGGTGTCTTTCAAGGCTCATCTCTCGGCCCTATTCTTTTCTGCGCGTTTGCAAATGACCTGAGTCTTCATGCGGCTGATGGCGCTTTGTTGGTGCAATACGCCTGATGATACTCAGGTCATGATTTCGAAAACCAAAATCTTGCTTTGCCTGCGCTTTATCGCTCGCATGGAGTTGGCTCTCTCTGCTCTCGGAGACTTCCTTCTTTGCAATGGTCTTAAGTTAAGTAACGAAGTTCGATACTCCCTACCATCGCTCACGACAAAATTTACGCTCCCTTCCTCAAATTCACCATCCAATTCGCGATACTTCTTTGGCTCCCCGCTCCGAGGCACGCAACCTTGGCGTCGTCTTCGATCACAACCTCACCTGGAACGCTCATGTGTCCGGCCTCTCTCGCAAGTGCTGCGGAGTCCTAGTCAGCCTATCCCACATCCACCATTTCCTCCCTCCATAAATCCTCCCCGAAATCGTCACCTCCCTTGTGATCTCACACATCCGTTACTGCCTGGTTGTGTACGGCGCGGCTCCGCCAAAAACCTTCACCGCACTCAGAAGCTTATCAACTTTGCTGCCCGAGGTCCCTTTCCGGAAAACGCAAGTACGACCGCGTGTATGGTGGTGGCGTGACACCGCTGGGGTGACTGATGCTCCCCAACCTACTCTTCCTCTACCAAACCCTCTGCCTTCTCCACAAAGTCCGCCGCACCGCTGAGCCGGAGAGTCTCGCCGAGATATTCGCGATCCACTGTGACAGGCCTGCCCACTCGCGACACACTAGACAGGACCGGCTCCTATTCGTGCCGCGGGTAGGACTGAGACTGGAAAAAGCGCTTCGCCTACCGCGCTGCTCTGGGGTGAAAAAGCTTGCCACGCGAAATTTTCAACGATATGTCTGTCAGACAATTTAAAAGACAGCTGAAGCGCCGACTCCTGTCAGCAAATGTCTGATTCTGTTTTCATTTCTGTGTGAGCGTATGTGTACATATGTGCGGTGCGCATGTTTTACTGTGTCATGTCTTATCCCATGTATATCCCTTTATTGACTTAGAACTGTACAAGCCACATTCGTGTGGATTGTTCGTGATTTTACAATACAATGCAATACACTATGTTAATACACACCTAAAACTCTAATTGAACACTGATTTTCATTGAAATAGAACGGGTCTGCCAAATCTCGAATATGTCCCTGGCGGACTCTATTGTTGTATTGTTGCCAAACTATCGTATGTAGAATACAACGGATTTCATTATGTTTATCTTTGATTGGAACTCTATCTGGAAACCGATTTTTAGGAAATATACAAGAGGATCTGCCAAATCTTGAATCTGTCGCTGGCGAGCTCTATTTGACGTTCTGAGTGGGTGTGGGGGGGGGGGGGGCAGACGCAAAACAATCATATGTAGGGTTGATCAGATTTCACCATGTTAAATTCAACCACATTAAAATACGCCTGGAACTCTATCTGGACACCAGTTTTCATGGAAATCTAAGGGGTCCGCCAAATCTCGAATGTGTCGCTGGCAAACTCTATTGAAATCTCGAATGTGGCGGTGGCAAACTGTATCGGCGTCTGGACGACAAACTATCATATTTAGGGTGCAATGGATTTCACCGTATTAATCCACGCCTGGAATTAAATCTAGAAACCGATTTCCATGAAAATATTAGGGGTCCTCCAAATCTCGAATCTGTCGCTGGCGAACTCTATTGGCGTCTAGACGCCAAACTATTGTATGTAGGGTTAAACCTCTTCCGAGTAGGGCAAGTGCCGACTCCTGTCACTGGCGTTTCACTGCGCGTCCGGGTAGGGGGAAGGGTACGACCCCCCGATTGGCGTTTCGACCCTAACTGAGCTAGAGCTTCGATTAAAATAGAGCGTGTTGCTTGTGACGAGAGGAAGCCATTGACACCAGATTTTAGGGTCCTGGGTCAAAAGGTGACCTCTGAGGTCATGTCAATGACCCAAATGTCATCAAATCGTAAATGTGTGAAAATTGAATACTGATCGAGCAAAAATGGTAAAGGATTTATTTCAGTATGCTTAATAACAGGGGCGGCGCTGGGTCCTTGAGACTAGGTCAGCATGGCAACATTATCATAAAACATCGATAATCATAATACTTCACATCTCATATCGACAGTGGCGGCGGAAGGTATTTTCGGATGGGGGGGGCAAAGAAAATCAGGGCGCCCCTTCGAGGCAAAGCGCCCCCACCCAAAAAAAATGTCACGAAAATTTATCTCCTCGGATTTAGGCTACAATATTTTACTAATAAAATTACCTTTGGGGCGATGACCGAGCGGGCGCGCTCTGGTGCGCTTCTGGCGACGCCTTTGAAAAGCTCACATCTCTGCGACCGCAGTACCATTGGGAAGCGGTCTTCTTTACTGAGCAGCTCTATCCAACGTACTCTGCTCACTGGCGGATCCAGCCTCCCAATATCAAACCATGGATTAGTCCTGCAATATTATGTTCTATCAATAACAAAACCAAACTTTATAAAAGATATTTGCAAAAAAGAAGCTTAACAAATGAGAATAAATATAAAAAGTATAGGAACATTTTAACAAATGTGTTACGAGACGCAAAAAAANNNGTAACTCCAATCAAGCTTAAACTTGCACAGCGCAATTCAGCGCCCCAGATAACCCCTACAACGAACTTTTATCGAAATCTGAGTTGTAGGGTGTTACCCCCTTGTCGATCTGTCCTGGAATGCCCCACACGTATCCTTTGGGGCGGCCTAGAGGGCAGTGTACCATTGGCTGATGCGGAGTCTAGTCAGCGTTTCTCCTCGATTCTACTACGCCTGCTGCTAGATTCCCATATGTTAATGCTGGGACGTAGGCGTTTGAAAGCGCAATCTGGCTCGCTACGCCGCCTACCTCGCCATTCAGGGAGCACGAAGTGGCTCAGATCTCAGATCATCTCAGATTACCGGCCTCAGATCGCCAGGCTGGATTTTGGGTGGAAAGACATGCATGGTCCATGCCTGTGTCTCAGACAAGTCATTGTTGTTTATTCGCCGCAAGGGCGACGCCAACTCCCGAAAGTTGGGGGACGGAGGCATTCTGAAGTCCATTCTCTCCATGCAACGCCCATAGCCCTAATGTCAAAATCCGAAAATGTTGAAGGGACACGTCCCCCCGTGTCCCCCGTATCCCCCGTAGTCCCCCGGTATCCCCCTGTATTGCCGTTGTTTCCCTCCGGCGGCTAGGGGCCGAGCGTAGCCGCACGGCTCGGGAGGGTCCTGGCAGCGGCCGCCAGGGTCATATGCCACCACCAAGGCCACGCTGCCGCTCCGCAAAAGGACCGCAGTCCAGCACCACTCATTGGTAAAATAGTCAAACATTTCCAAACGATTCTGGTTTCCCAAACGATTCTGAAACTATTTGCTGGCCACTGATGTCCTGGTGGAATAAGAAACAAGTAGCCCCTGTAGCTCAGTGGGAGAGCGCTGGTCTTCTGACCTATCTCAGTAGTGGCAGCCTGGGTTCGACAGTCGCTTTTCGGCGCTCGCTATTTGCTCCTCGACTGGGATGGCCTGCGGCCGGTGGCAGGGTGCACTTCAAGGCCAGGTGACGTCAGGAGGCGGGGCGGACCCGTGGGTCCAGGTATGTCGGGCACTGTAAAACTTTCGTCTTAATTCTGCCGGCCAACAGGAATTGCAACGATCGGGTGGTTTTGAGGTCAGGACCAGCGCAACAAGCTCTGCTTAGCGCGGGTTCTGACCTCGAAAAGCCATCCCTACAAAGCATTCGGACTAAATTTATAAAAAAGTAACACGCCAGCACAATAGCATTACAAACGGCATGAGCCACGGTGGACACTCCAGGTCCAGGCTACAATCAAAATTAATCGTAGGACACAGGCACAGTCTTCATACTAGGCTGGTAAGCATGGGAAACAAGTTCAGTCCACGGTAAGACAAAGTCAGCTGGTGCAGACACTGCCTCTCAAGTCTCATGGCTGTGGTAGGAGCCAACTCTAGAACCATACGCTAGCTTTCACCCACCCTCACCCCTGCCAGTCTGGATCAGCAGTAATACATTCACCGACACGCTCACATTCATCACATGTACCTCTGGTATGGTATCGCCACCAGGCCTGCCCTGCAGCCGGAGCTGGAGGGTCACTGCCGGGTGGAAATCGAGCCCGTCACCCCTGCAGCGGCCAGCACCACCACGCGGCGGCGCGTTACTCACCAGATCGATAGTCTTGGCGTGCTTCTTGGAGGCTTCGTCGCACCAAGTCTCACACCAGAGCCACTCCTGCGGCAGCGACTTGATCCGCACCTGGTGGATCATGTTGTTCGGCAGGTCCTGGTCCAGGTTCGACAGACTGTTGGGATCCTGTGGCAGAGAAGGGTTTGTGAACAGATGATCCGTCGGACCTGCCTGCCTCAATTCACTCAGGCTCACAGCCAGCTACATATATTTTCCTCTTCACACGACTCCATTTCGGTGTCGCTTAGCTTCATTTGATCTTCACATCACCAAAACAAAACACTTCCTATATTTAACTAAAAACCGACAACGCTTCATTTAAGTTGAAGCCTTTGTTCATATGGGAAAATGACGTGAATTTCCAGACAATCGGCTGTCAGGACAGGTAGAGGCGGCGCGGATCACGTTCTGCGGCAGATGGGTCCAGTTACAGATACTGTTAGCTAAAGCTCCTCGGGATACAGATGTACACACCTGCAATGCATAACATTGCACAATCCACCCAATATAAATTCAGCCCGCCCACGATCCGATTTCATTGCACTAAGCCTGCACTGGTCTAATCCAATCGTGTGGGAAATGACGTTAAAAATGCTAAACCGCAGCTGGTTCTGGGCACATCCATATGCATGCATAGGATGGCATTAACGTAGGAGAAGCGAGCTGAGTACAGTGCCGTGCTGCCTGGTCAGAAGACGTGATGACCGTATTTAACACGGCCTATATATGGCCTGAGTGTAGCAGCTTGAGCAGACTTTTCCGTTCAGCGGAGCCAGCTGATCGCACGTCAACGTCAACACGTCACTCAACGTCAACGTCAAAACGTCAGCATAAAATGGGCTACATAGTACCCCACAGATCCACATATCCCGGATCTGCCGTCCAACTCCCATTAAAAACATAGATCTATCATCCCAAAAAGACTGATCCCATCCTCCCGAGACTTTTCCGCCGGCCCGTTTAGGAAGGACATTAGGAAGGCTGATCCGAACACAAATTTGGAAGGAAAAATAGCGGCAGCGGCAGCGGCGGCGGCGGCGGCGGCGGCGGCGGCGGCGGCGGCGGCGGCGGCGGCGGCGGCGGCGGCAGCAGCGTCAGTGTCCGGGCCTGGTGTCAGTCAGAGGTGCTGCCAGCCGCGGCCTGACCGCCTCACCCCGCGGCCACTGCACCGCTCGGAGGAAGTTCGGCTTCCGCGCCCATCCGACGCCAGGTCCGCACACAGGGAGGGCCGGGATATCCTCAGGACGCAGGGAAAGACGCCAGAATTCGGATAGGGTGATCGATCCAGACACGAGACCAGTTGGAGGCCCCACCAGGACAATTTCTGAGTTCACACACAAACACACACACTCAGCGCTGGATCTGTCAAAAGAGCCCGGCTGTACGGTGCCGACCCTGTCTTGCCAGTCACGTGACAGGTCAGAGCAAGGTTATTAGAACATAATAAGGTTAGGCAGATCATGACGTCACTGATACTGAAGCCTATGGGTGTACTATATACGGCCAAGAGTGCACTAGCGCTATAGGACCGAGGATTTATGAATGAGACTATATGACCAAACTGACCCGTTTTCTGGAATCTGCAAATCTCCACGAATCCATAAAGATAATCCAAGCCAACATTTTCCCAGTAGGGTCTTCAGGAGATCATCCCGAAAAAAAACGCAATTCCCCGTTGGCTCTTATATTGATGAAGGCCATGGGCCGGGACTTTGGTGATGTCATCACTTAGGAATGTCAAACACTGTGTGGGGGCTGGGTCAGAGTACGGCCGGCCAGTGGTGGGCGGGTCGGCTCGATCATCATCAGCAGGCTTCAGATGATAACACGAGAGAGCTGTCGGTCAGATGGCTCAGTTGGTTGGAGCGACGTCTAATAATGTTCAATGTAATGACTTCAGACCGTATGCTGACAGCTTTTGACACTTTCGCTTACTTCGATCGGCGCAGACACACAGAGATTAATAAAAAATAAATGAGGTATCTACCGTTATAAGTATAGGCTTTATGTACACCCGTTTGACCATGTGTGGATAGAGTAACTACAACAATATTACTAAAATATCGGTTATGCAGCTTTTCCAATAAAGTAGCATTAAAGGGACACTGCCACCTTAACATAAGATTTGAGTTGAGATAGCCATTTTGCGTGCTTGGCATTGCAATTATTGTATGGTAATAAGTTAAAACAACCATCTGAGGTCGCATCCAGAGAAATTCGAGTTTGATTTTGCAATCTGTAATCGCCAGCCCCAATGTTATTTGAATGGGAGAGCCATGAGACCGATGTCGTAGTCTCTCTTTACGAAATGTTTATTACAGTCGACTTGTTTTAAACCTTTGGCCCATACATTAGCCATACACTAGTCCATACTTATGGAGCGTGAAGTTTTTTTTTTTTCTCTCGTCAAAGTTCCTTCATATGACGTCATCAGCCCACTATTAAAACGCATTTTTCCATGAAATTGACGCAATTTTTTGTGAGAAACAAATGTCATAATCGTGTTCGGCAGCAATTACTTCATATTAACCACCACAAGCAGCGTACATTTGAGAACTTTTGGGAAGGTGGCAGTGTCCCTTAAAGACATATGGTACTCGCTTTATAAAATGCTTTATCATATAATAATGCAGGACGGTTTGGACAACTTTGTGTTGCATTCTGGCATGTGCATGGACTCCTAAAAGCAAACATAGAATGGGGAGTGCAAGTTAGCTTGTAAAGTGTAAACCTAGGCCGACTACTCCATCTGTGACCCTGGTATTGTCCGCTGCCGGAATATACTAACCTGACTGAGGCCCTGGTACTGTCCCCGGAGTCTGTCTCCAGCCGCGATTTGGCGGAACTTCTTCAGGTCGACGACGTAGAGGGCGCTGATGTGGTACTTGCGGCCCTGCAGGTGGCTCCTCCAGTAGCCCTGGTTCCAGAACCTGGACCGGGGAGACGAGCAGAGATGGGTCAGTCGCGGGTCCGTACTCTGCTGGACCGCGCCGCAGGGAGGCGGCACAGCGCTGGGTCAGTCGCGGGGTCCGTACTCTGCTGGACCGCTGGGTCAGTCGCGGGGTCCGTACTCTGCTGGACCGCGCCGCAGGGAGACGCTGGGTCAGTCGCGGGGTCCGTACTCTGCTGGACCGCGCCGCAGGGAGACAGCGCTGGGTCAGTCGCGGGTCCTACTCTGCTGGACCGCTGGGTCAGTCGCGGGTCCGTATCTGCTGGACGCTGGGTCGTGCGGGTCCGTATCTGCTGGACCGCTGGGTCAGTCGCGGGTCCGTACTCTGCTTGGACCGCTGGGTCAGTCGCGGCGTCCGTACTCTGCTGGACCGCTGGGTCAGTCCCGCGGTCCGTACCTCTGCTGGAGCGCTGTCAGTCGCGGTGGTCGTCCTCCTGGCTGACCGCTGGGGTTCAGTCGCGGGGTCCGTACTCTGCTGGCAACGCCTGGGTTCAGTCGCGGGGTCCCGTACTCTGGCTGGATCCGCTGGGTCAGTCGCGGTCCGTACTCTGCTGGACGCTGGGTCAGTCGCGGGTCCGTACTCTGCTGGACCGCTGGGTCAGTCGCGGGTCGTACTCTGCTGGACCGCTGGGTCAAGTCCGCGGGGTCCCGTATCTGCTGGACCGCTGGGTCAGTCGCGGGTCCGTACTCTGCTGGACCGCTGGCTCAGTCGCGGGGTCCGTACTCTGCTTTGGACCGCTGGGTCAGTTGGGGCGCGGGTCCGTAAACTCTGCTGGACCGCTGGGTCAGTCGCGGGTCCGTACTCTGGCCTGGACCGCTGGGTCAGTCGCGGGTCCGTCTCTGCTGGACGCTGGGTCAGTCGCGGGATCGTACTCTGCTGGACCCGCTTGGGTCAGTCGCGAGGTCCGTACTCTGCT
The DNA here is from genome assembly GCA_014673585.1 of Semibalanus balanoides. NCBI lineage: Eukaryota > Metazoa > Arthropoda > Thecostraca > Balanomorpha > Balanidae > Semibalanus > Semibalanus balanoides. The sequence continues at coordinate 28,200 of VOPJ01014179.1, forward strand.
GGACCGCTGGGTCAATCCGCGGGGTCCGTACTCTGCTGGACCGCTGGGTCAGTCGCGGGGTCCGTACTCTGCTGGACCGCTGGGTCAGTCGCGGGTCCGTACTCTGCTGGACCGCTGGGTCAGTCGCGGGGTCCGTACTCTGCTGGACCGCTGGGTCAGTCGCGGGGTTCGTACTCCTGCTGAACCGCTGGGGTCAGTCGCGGGGTCCGTTATCTGCTGGACCGCTGGGTCAGTCCGCGGGTCCGTACTCTGCTGGACCGCGCCGCAGGGAGACGCTGGGTCAGTCGCGGGGTCCGTACTCTGATGACTGCAGGACCGTGTCGGAAGCCAGCAGTCTACCATGGAGGGAGCTTCTATGCACAAGTGGGCGGGGCAAAATGTCTTAGTGGCTGGCTGGCTATTTTGCTTGGTTGCTGTGAAAAATGATCATTTTCATCCAAGGAAACCTTCAAATCTGACAAAAATTGACGGGACAATAAACAGCGTTGGTGTGGCAAAATACAAAAATACAGTGTCGGTGGGGTGGCGGCCTCACCATTTGAATGGGAAACTTGGCCCGGCCTGGCTAGCACCTGAGGTCATCATGAACACAGGCGGCGAATACGGCCGTCAGTGATGGGAAATGGTGAGTTACGGCGGCTGAACTTAGGGAGGCTGAACTTACGGCAGCTGAACTTACGGCGGCTGAACTTACGGCAGCTAAACTTACGGCGGCTTTGGAGCCGTCAACGCTATCGGGTAGTTGGCGATGAGGAAATCCAATACACTTCTCTGAGGCGCAGTTTGTCTAGACACTACGTAATAACACCGACTAAGAAATTGATGCCTATCTTACAGGTGAAAACTTGCATTGCCAAAATATATTTTTCGGCAGAATACTATCGCACATCACTCCTAAACAAACTAAGTGGGTATCTTCATTTCGGCGCCGATATGATGACTTCGCTGATAAACGCCTACGCTAAATTCCTATTCAGAACAAAGCATCGCCTTATGCAAAGGTATGCAATATTGCAGGATGCTGGTTAAAACGTGAATATTATTACATAATACACGAACATGATTACAATATAAATGAATTAATTAAAATGAATATAATAAACATGAATATAACATGAATGCATGCATACACATGAATATAAATTATTTATCTCCAATTTGGCCTAAACGTATCACCATGCCTTCTTGCAGCACATCATTCAAGAATCAAGACTCACTTAACTGAAGGCTAGTGACGGTGGGTCACGATGGGGTCAGGACAGGTCACGATGGGGTCAAGGTGGTCAGTGTCAGGGCAGGACAGGTAAGGTCAGGGCAGGTCAGGGCAGGTAACGGGGGGTCTGAGCAGGTAACGAGGGGTCTGAGCAGGTCACGGCGGGTCAGTGTGGGTCAGGGTGGGTCAGAACACAGAACAGGTAACAGGGGGTCAGGGCGGGCCGGACTGGAGACTGACCTGAAGCCATCCATCTCGGTCCTGCTTTCACAGAACGGAGTGTAGCCGTACGGAGCACCCTCCAGGTCCAGGTCCCGCAGCTCCTTCAGGTCAGCACGCACAATCTGTGCCGAGAGAGAGAAAGAGTGCATTGTGACACTTCGCAGCCGGCAGAAATGTCACACAAACGGTAAACACGAAATCACCAACAATTGGATGTGCTGATAAGCACACCAGAAAAGGAGAAGCCATAACAATGCAGTGCAACAACGATGATGTAAAAATGAGTACTGAATACTTGTGTATGTCATTTCGGCTCTGCTTAGGTTGGTAGTTTAGCTATTGACATCGGAGAACAACCAGCAGCCCCTGACCTGATCAGCGTCGACGAAGATGATCTTCTTGACATCGAGTGGGAACAGCACGTCCAGGAAGAGGATCTTGTAGCCCCAGATGATGCGCTGCTTGTCGGTCTGCTGGTGGAGCCAGCGTGGCCACTTGTACTGCACCAGCTCGTACTCGAAGCCGTACCGTTTCGCCATCGGCGGCAACAGGTCCTGCGGGGTCAGCAGCAGGTCAGAGTGCTGGCGGGGAGTCTTCGGAGAAAGCAGGTCCAGTGGAGAAAGAACGGCGGTAGCTGAGGCTAGCGGGAGGTCAGAGAGCAGCTGTGTCTATGGCTGATGGCTGAAGACAGGACAGTCCAACGACTGCGACTCCCGGCAGTGGATGTTAACTGACAACTGAGACACGAATGACTGCCCTCCACTGAAGTCTCGCCCTCCACTATGGTCTCGCCCTCTACTGAAGTCTCGCCCTTCACTGAAGTCTCGCCCTCCACTGAAGTCTCGCCCTCCACTGAAGTCTCGCCCTCCACTGAAGTCTCGCCCTCCACTGCATACCGCAGTGGTGGCTGATCGCCGACAGACAGCAGTAGAAATGACCACCAAATCACCTCCAACAACGGCAGGATAGAGGGAAGCGACCAACCACATCACTCATCGCAATTTACGCGAAAGCAATACACACATCAACACAAAACACGGGGCTAACACAGAAACAAAGACAAAACGTACATGAGTGACCGTGGGCTCACACCGGTGTCCAGACTGTAGCCTCAATAGCTCACACCGTGTCTGACTGTAGCCCAATAGCTTCACAAACCGTGTGCCAGACTGTAGCCTCAAGAGCTTACACTGTGTCCCGACTGTAGCCTAAGAGCTCACACCGTGTCCCGACTGTAGCCTCAAGAGCTACACCGTGTCCCGACGTAGCCTCAATAGCTCACACCGTGTCCGACTGTGCCTCAATAGCTCACACGGTCCAGACTGTAGCCTCAATAGCTTCACACCGTGTCGAACTGTAAGCATCAGATAGCTCACACGTGTCCCGACTGTAGCTCAATAGCTCACACCGTGTCCCGCTGTAGCCTCATGCTCACACCGTGTCCCGACTGTAGCCTCAATAGCTACACCGTGTCCGACTGTAGCCTTCAATAGCTCAATGTGTCCAGACTGTAGCCTCAATAGCTCACACCGTGTCCCGAAGGGGGGGGGGGGGGGGTGGGGGGGGGGGGGGGGGGGGGGGGGGGGGGGGGGGGGGGGGGGGGGGGGGGTGGGGGGGGGGGGGGGGGGGGGGGGGGGGGGGGGGGTGTAGCCTCAATAGCCTCACACCGTGTCCCGACTGTAGGCCTCATAGCTTAACCGGTGTCCCGACTGTAGCCTCAATAGCTCACACCGTGTCCCGACTGTAGCCAATAGCTCAACCGTGTCCGACTGTAGCCTGCAAGAGCTACACCGTTCCCGACTGTAGCCTCGATAGCTCACACCGTGTCCAGACTGTAGCTCAAGAGCTCAGACGTGTCCGACTGTAGCTCAAGAGCTCACACCGTGTCCGACTGTAGCCTCGATAAGCTCACACGTGTCCCGACTGTAGCCTCAAATAGCTACCACGCGTGTCCCGACTGTAGCCTCAATTAGCTCAACCGTGTCCCGACTGTAGCCTCAAGAGCTCACACCGTGTCCCGACTGTAGCCTTAAGAAGCTCACACCCGTGTCCGACTGTAAGCCTCAATAGCTCCACCGTGTCCCGACTGTAAGCCTCGATAGCTCACACCGTGTCCAGATGTATGCCCAAAAGCTACATTGTGTCCTGAACTGTAGCCTCAAGAGCTTCACACCGTGTCCCGAACCTGTAGCCTCAAAGAGCTCCACACCGTTCCGACTGTAGCCTCAATTAGCTCACATGCGTGTCCCGACTGTAGCCTCGAATAGCTCACACCGTGTTCCGACTGTAGCCTCAGAGTCACACCGTGTCCCGACTGTAGCCTCAAGAGCTCACACCGTGTTTCCCGACTGTAGCCTCAAGAGGCTCACCGTGTCCGACTGTAGCCTCAAGAGCTTAACACCGTGTCCCGACTGTAGCTCAATAGCTCAACACCGTTCCGACTGTGCCTCAAGAGCTTACACCGTGTCCCGACTGTAGCCTCAAGAGCTTACACCGTGTCCCGACTGTAGCCTCAAGAGCTCACACCATGTCCCGACTGTAGCCTCAAAACACAAACTCCAGCCACTGACCTTAAACGTGGGCGAGAGGAAGTTTTTGAGGAACCAGAACTTGACGGGCGTCTTGGTGTGGCGGAGTACGCCGAGCATCATAATACGCATCAGCCGCTCGTACAGGTGGCCTGAGGCCAGTGAGAAGATGTTGAGCTTGTCGTCTGGGTCGGCCGTACCGCCGCCGCCGCCAAACGTGCTGCAGACACAGCCGACAGACGGGTCAGGTCACAGGTCACAGACAGGTCACAGATCAAATACAGGTCACAGGTCACATACAGGTCACAGGTCAGACAGGTCACAGCTTGTTTGTTTATTTTTTAGCGCGCCGACAACTAAGGTCAATTCGCGCCCATGTCACAGGTCATAGATAAATCAGGTCACAGGCAGGTCAGGTCCAGACATGTACACGGATCCCAGATAACTCAAACTAGGAATCAATATTCTGACAACGATAACAAAAGTACAGCACTATTATTATGCGTTGTTGCTCTAGCGTCTGGATCCCTCTGTATTGTCTGAGCCTTTTTTTGTTTTGTTTGGCTATCAAACATTCAAAAATAGCCTAGGTTCACTCTGGATCACTGAACCCGGATCCAGATCCCGAAGGATCTTAAGCTATTTTCACGATGTTCTGCTACTTCGATGGGCGGAAAAACTTGCACATGGAAAAAGTAAGCACGGGGCAGCAGTTTGCAATGTAAAGAAGTGCTATATAGCAATATAGCATATCGCCAGTCACCACAATGCTCATTCAAAGGCCAAAACGCCTGGGGGCATGCAACATGTCTAGTCAGGTCACAGGCAGGTCAGGGCACAGGTCACAGGTCACAGGTCAGGTCACAGGTCAGGTCACAGGTCAGGTCACAGGTCAGGTCACAGGTCAGGTCACAGGTCAGGTCACAGGCATGTCAGGCCACAAGTCACAGGTTACAAATCACGGGTCACAGGTCGCAAGTCAAAGTCACAGGTCACAAGCATGTCACAGGTCACAGGCCGGTCAGATCACAAGTCACAGGCAGGTCACAGGGTCACCGGTAAGTCAGGTTACAGGTCATAGGCAGGTCAGGTCACATGTAGGTCAGGTTACAGATTAGAGGTCACAGGCAGGTCAGATCACAGTCAGACATGGGCCATGCCCCCAGGCGTTTTGGCCTTTGAATGAGCATTGTGACGACGGGCGATATGCTATAGCACTTCTGCAAATTGCTAACTATTACTCCGTGCTTACCCTTTACATGTGCAAGTTTTTGTTCGCCCATCGAAGCATCAGAACACCGTGAAAATAGCCCAATATCAGTCGGGATCCTGGATCCATGGTTCAGGGATCCAAAATGGATCCATGCTATTTTCTAACGTTTTTGATAGCCAAACAAGCAAAACGGGTACAAACAATAGGGAGGGATCCAGACGCAATAAGATCCAACGCATATTAGTGTTGTATTGTCGTTATCGTTGTCTGAATCTTGATTCTAATTCTGAGTTACCTGGTATCCGAGCCCACGTCTGGTCACAGGTAGGTCAGATCACAGGTCACAGGTCATCCGAGGTCAGAGGTGGCAGGTCAGAAAGGGAGGAGATCTGGCGCAACAAGTTAGACACAAATGGTTTAAAACATAACTATTCAGCATATTACCTATGCTGAAGTAGGCTTAGATTTATGCGAGTTTCGGATATAACTATTCAGCATATAACCTATGCTGAAGTAAGCTAAGATTGAGGTGAGTAAAGCGTATGATTTCTTTCCAGGTTCGATGGTTGATTGCAGCGGACCACGTACGGACCTTCCGCTTACACTTATAAGGTGTAATCACGCGTTACAAAATAATGATCGGATCAATTAACAACTGGCCGGCCCTCTAGTAGCTTTGGCCCATCCTACACGATACATATAGGGCCAGGCGTTCCGTAATGTTACCCAGGAAAAGCTGTTATCATCGGAACGAGCCACAACACTAATTCACTCAACTCACCCAAGAGTGAGCATTATTGAAGCGACTGAAGGGTGAGGTTTGTTAATGCCTTATATAAGCAGGCATGTCACAATGCCACTGGAATGTTAATGAGGGGGACGGATAGCCGCGTACTCTGCATACTTAGCCACGGTGATATGCTCCTAAAATGATCGCAGATGGCACTAATTAATTGCTGGGTGCAATTCGATCGTATCACTATTGAATTAGAAATACCGGCATTAGAGACAATATACCCACATCATTCAAATGGCATTCATCAGCACATTGCCAAGAACGATAATCAGTAATGTTACACTAACGTCATGCAACGAAGTGATTAATCAGTGTCAATCAAACAGCATAATCGCAACGACGTAACCAGAAAATCAGCAAATGAACCAATATAAATGTCTTGTTGAATGTGAATTTTAATATCATGCAAAGCGAAACACAGCGTACAAACAGATAAAACGACGGCCTATGCGTTTCCAAATAATCATTAATTAATAATTAGCGATAAGTTCTGAAGAAGAGGTAGTTACATCGCCACTAAAACCCAATCATCGTCATCAGTTCCGAAGAACATCTGCAGCACCAGACAGCTGGACGAATAAGAGAGCTCAAGTTTTCGGGTCATGTCAGTTTTTCAAGTGGCAAGTTTTCAGTGCAACCCGTCGTCGCAGCATGCTTGCCGTGCTGTCGGTGCGGTGTCGGGGTCGGTGTCGGTAGCGGTGAGCGGTTGAGCGGTGAGCGGTGAGCGGTGGAGCGGTGAGTGGTGAGTGCGTGAGTGGTGAGTGGCGAGCGGCGAGCGGTGAGCGGTGAGCGGTGAGCGTTGGCACGCGGTGAGCGGTAGCGGTGAGCGTGAGCGGTGAGCGTGTGACGGTGAGCGGTGAGCGGTGAGCGGTGAGCGGTGAGCGGTTTGAGCGGTGAGTGTTTGAGTGGGACGTGGTGAGCGGCTGAGTGGTGAGTGGTGAGCGGTGAGTGGTGAAGTGGTGAGTGGTGAGTGCGTGAGCGGTGAGCGGTGAGCGGTGAGCGGTGAGCGGTGAGCGTAAGTGCAGTGCCCGGTGCCTGTGCCGGCGGGAGGTGGCTGGCTACCTTTCCACCCCGGCCGCCAGCCGCCCGAGCGCCGCCCGGCCCACAGTCTGTCCACAAACCACACACCACACACCACCACACACCACACCCCACACACCCACACACCCACACACCACACAACCCCACACACCACACACCACACACCACACACCACACACCACACACCACACACCACACACCACACACCACAGTCAGTTAACGAGGCACCAATGGTCTAACCTCGAGCTCATTCTCTCAATAAAAAACATGTGTTTATTTTCACCTTGGTTTATAATGGGTGAAGTCACGCGAAATTGACCTGGCCAATGCCATGTCACCCAAGCAAAAAAAAAAAATAGATAGCAGAATTATAAGTACCTGTACTTATAGTCTGATTAAATCCTGAGAGTTTCAAGCCATTGAGGCAAAACACTGCGGCTGTGGCACGACCACTTATGACACAACAGTGAGACGGGGTCACGACGCTGATCATGACTTGTTCGAGCAAAATCTGATGCCAATCTTATAGTTTTAAAGGGACACGCCACCTTTCTAAAAGTTATCAAATGCACGCCCGCTTGTTAGTGCGTAATATGAAGTGATTGCTGCTGAGCACGATTATGACATTTGTTCTCACAAAGAGTGCTCAATTTCATAAAAAGTTAAGTTAATATTTGGCTGATGACTCATATCAAGGAATTTCGGAGAAATAGAAGAAAAACCTTCACGCTGCCAAATGTATGGCTACGTATCCAAATGCAAAATCAAGTCGACTATTCATCAACATTGTAGTAAGAGGAATGACGTCATCGGGCTCAGAATCCCCGTTCAAATACACTGGGGACTGGGAATGTTACAGAATGTGAAACCAAACTCAAATTTCTTGGTGATTCGACCTCGGTGGTTGATTTAGGTTATAGTCCAGACATGTGCTCGGATCCCAAAAATGGATCTCTGGATCTGATCTGTGGGATATGGGTCCCGGATCCACTGGGATCATAGATCCACCTTCATAAATTGCCGATGGATCCACTGGGATCATATATCCGTCTTCAATATTTGTCGACAGATCCGACTGGATCCGAGATCACAGACACCATTTTGAATTGGTATCCACTGGGATCCCAGATCCGCCATTATACATTTGTGTATTTTCGGAACCAATTTTTTAGGTAATTGTCAGTACCTTTCATTCGTTGTTAATGCAACTAGCATGGGTTCATGCCTTTTAGTTTGATTTTGTCGATAAATACTATAATTAATGGCATAATATGCAAGTCGGATCCTGTCGGATCCGGAGATCCATTGGGGATCATATATCCATTTTTAATGTGTATTATAATGGGATCCTGATTCCTGTGGGATCCAAGATCCGTTGCAAAATTTAATCGAAAGATCCACTGGGATCCAAGATCCACTGTTGTAATTTGTCGTGGGATCCAGTGGATCAAAGATCCAACATTGCGTTTTGTCGAGAGATCCTCTGGGATCATAGATCCTACTTTCAGATCCATGCACATAGTCTGACTGTATACCATACATTAATTTCATGCCAAGCATCAAAATGTTATCTTCAACTCACAATATAATGTTAAGTGGCAGTGTCCCTTTAAGATGAAGTTTTTCTAAAGAATGCGCACAAAATAAATATCCATACAATTATAAGCGGCTTGGTCTGAACAGTGCATTGTGGGACGACGCTAAACCATCTTTATTTTCCGCGGGAAACACAGGGAAATCTTAACCCTCGCTATATACTGTAGAGCACGATACCTACATAACCGTGAAGGGGGAGTACGACCCCTTGGCGTTTCGCCCCTAATTGAGTCTTCGATTAAAAAATGCGAGTGCTACTTGTGATGGAGGAAGCCATTGCTACCCGATTTTAGGGCCCTGGGTCATTAGGCGACCTCCGAGGTCTGTCAATGACCTGGATGTCATCCAAATCGTTAATGCGTAGAAATCGAATCAAATCGAGCTAGAATGGTGATGAGCATATAAGTATGCAAAACAGGTGCTAATTTTGAATTAAACGGGACAAAATGTCCTCAAAACTGACAGTTTTCAAAAAGGTCATCTCAGATCATCTGAGGTCGGTGACCTCGGTTGGCCTGTGAGAGGGCATGACCAATAGGAACATATAATAATGCAAAATTAATACAACTTCGAAATCAGCGTCACGAAACGTCCTAGAAACTGCCAGAGGCAAAAAGGTCATGTCAGATCATCAGAGGTCTCGGTTGATCTCTGAAAAGGTCAACCGAGGTCACGATCTTAGTGGAAGCCATAAATGTAATCTGTTAACACCTGTAGTGCACATGCTCCTGAGCAACAAACACTCAGAAACTGCACAAGTTACCAGCATCGATACTACGGGACGCCAGTTGGGCCCGACATAACCTTGACAAACAGCCAACAGTTCATAACTCCCCAGGGGTCCAGTTGTGATGCTGCCCCTCCTGCTCTGAGACCTCAGCACTATTCTGCAACCACCCCACCAGCCGCCCGCGCCACCCGCCGCCACCCGCCGCCACCCGCCGCCACCCGCCGCCACCCGCCACCACCGGTACCTGTTACTGTGTGTGCAGATGAGAACCCGGGCGTCCTTGCTGTTGGCCAGGATGTGCTTCACTCCGTGAGCCATAGTGTACGTCTTGCCAGTGCCGTATGGACCTGGCGACGGACGGGCAGGAACACACAGGTCGTCAGACGACTGATGAGAACACACGTCGTCATAGCGTCCATACATAAACAGGGTGGTAATTTGACAGAAGGAGCATAGCATGAAACAGCGCACTGACATTGGAATGGACTTCACATCGGCCCAGATAAATCCAGGGTCTGAAGACGCTATGTATTTTCCCACTGAATCTCAGTTAAGCCGGCTTAGAGCGCCACCTGTGGCTGGCATGGAGCGCCACCTGTGGCTGGCATGGAGCGCGGCTGGCATGAAGCGCCACCTGTGGCTGGCATGGAGCGCGGCTGGCATGAAGCGCCACCTGTGGCTGGCATGGAGCGCCATCCTGTGGCTGGCATGGAGCGCCACCTGTGGCCGGCATGGAGCGCCACCTGTGGCTGGCATGGAGCGCCACCTGTGGCCGGCATGGAGCGCCACCTGTGGCTGGCATGGAGCGCCACCTGTGGCTGGCATGGAGCGCCACCTGTGGCTGGCAGTGCTGACCTGCCCGACCGACTGAGGCCAGATTACAGGCAGACACGAGGACGTGCCGAGTTCGGCGGCCAGGACCGGCTCCGCTGTGACCACGTCTCGCCGGACCAGGAGTGATGGACTGGACCGAAAGAAAGCCATCCCACGTACCCAGCACGAGGACAGCCGGCAGCGAGTCGTGGGGGGGGGACACGTCCACGTACGAAGCACTAGCATAGCGTCAGCGCGGTAGTGCGGGGGGGGGGACACGTGCCACGTGGAGACGGCTGTTGGCATCTAAGTCATGTCATGCACCATCATACCGTCTGCGTACGAGGCTGGGTTTTAATTGGTTTGTGTTGTATATGTGTAATGACCATTAGCGACTCAACTGCGATTTTGTTTGTGTATGGGTGGTCTGTGCCTTATGCTTAGCCTTATGCTTAGGCCTTATGCTTAGGCCTTATGCTTAGGCCTTATGCTTAGGCCTGCCTTATGCATTGTCATACCGGAGAAGCTGCATAGCCACCGTGTGGATGGTTTGACAATTACACCATGAACGTACCGAGGACGAGGACGGGCGGCAGCGGCTGCGGCACGGTAGCCGTCATGGCGTTGACCGCTTCTTTCTGACGGGGGTTCAGCTTCTCGTCCTCCAGCCGCCAGTGACTGCCGGCACAGAGGTCAGACGGGGTCAGACGAGGTCAGACGGGGTCAGACGGGGTCAGACGGGGTCAGACGGGGTCAGACGGGGTCAGACGGGGTCAGACGGGGTCAGTCAAAGGTCAGACGGGGTCAGCGAGGGTCAGACGGGAGTCAGACGGGAGTCAGACGGCGTCAGACGAGGGCAGACGGATCAGACGAGGGTCAGACGGGGATCAGACGAGGGTCAGACGGGGGTCAGACGGGGTCAGACGGGGTCAGACGAGGATCAGACGGGGTCAGGCAGGGCTGAAGAAAATGTTTACAGAACAATACAATTACTTTAGGCACAAAAAAAAACACAACGTATGTAATAAATAATCATAGCCACCTCGAAACACGATAGTTTCGGTGGGATAGGAAATGGGGTCCATAGGCACCCACAACAGCGATTGAGTAAATATTTTGAAGAAAAAAACATATGTTCTTGCCCACCTTGCCGCTGGCACCAACTCTCCCCGTCCTCCCCTACTGCACCTGTATAGTAACTCTCCTGTACTGTACAGTAATGGTGATGATTGGGGATTTAGGGCGGACCGACAACGAAGGTCACATGTCGCCCACACTGTAACTCCCCATACTGTACAGTAACTGACCTGGCCGGGTTCCAGGGTATGACAGGCCGCTCCTGGGAGACGTCTGGGAACAGCAGGTGGCGGGCCTTCGCTGCGGCCAGGCGGCACCCCTCCTGCATCTCACAGGACATCTGACGGCTCGGCTCGAACCGGATAGCGGCCCGCAGCTGACCGTCATCCGACAGAGACAGGTCTGCAAACAACGGCACAGCAGCCAGCTATAGTAACACGTTCTGATAAAAAAACAAAAAAAAAAACAGACAACATGCGATACGAAGAGGTTTGGTTTCTACAAAGCTGATGCACGCAAAGTGTCCGCCCCTGTAGCTCAGTGGGAGAGCGCTGGACTTCTGACCTATCCCGGTACTGGCAGCTCGGGTTCGAGTCGTTCGGCGCTCGCCTATTTGCTTCCGACTTGAATGGCTGCGGCCGTGGCAGCCGGTCGCACTCAAGGCCAGGTGACGTCAGTGAACGGGGCGGACCGTGTCCAGGTATGTCGGGCACGTAAAACTTTCGTCTCTAAATTCTGCCGGCCAACAGAAATTACGCGATCGGGTGGTGAGGTCATGACCAGCGCAACAAGCTCTGCTTAGCGCGGGTCCTGACCTCGAAAAAAGGTGTCTAATTATTAGAACATAGTTAGCTATCCTATACACAACAGGAACAGCTTCTGGCCAATAATGCTGCTAAAGCCTTAATACAGAAACACTCGGGATAAACGAGGGTAGCAGGCGTACAAGTCAGCAGAACCAAACAAATTACACGTAGTCGTACACGAACCCCAAGGCTGCCAAAGTTCATCGTAAGGAAGCGAGGATGTGGTCTATAAATCCTCCGTCCACAGCTTTCTCACCTGAGACCATTTGACTGGGCAACCGGAGATAGATGTCCTTCTTAGCCTTGGCGGCCACCAGCACCTCATAGACCTTCCTCTCAGCTGGCTCTGCCGGGTTCTGACGGCACACATAGAGAACACTATCAGTGACAGCCACCAGTCAGGTAACAGGTCTGGCACGGTCTGACACAGAACAGGTCTCAGACAGAACAGGTCTGAGACAGAACAGGTCTGAGACAGAACAGGTCTGAGACAGAACAGGTCT
>VOPJ01014180.1:0-37055 GCA_014673585.1 Semibalanus balanoides
AATATAAAACTTTGTTGATTTTGAGGGCATTGTTCTATTTTCATTGTTTTTGGGTTCAATTTGAGAAAAATTTGGATAGCCATTGTCTACCACTTGTCATTTCTCTATCTTCACGATTTTTGATAGCATTTTGCTTAGGTATGGCCTTTGTACAGCATGTTAGATTTTAGCTGATATTTGCGTCAAAGTCGTACTCGTGTGCAGTGACGACATTAAATTTAATGTAACTCGAAAAATTGTGGACAATCTTTTTGCGCATAAGACATCAAATTTATGTAGGGCAAGGTACCCAAAATTTTGCGTCGATAGCACTGTTCGTTTTTGAACTATTGTGACAATTCCTGAGTGGGGCGTTTTTCGCCCCTCAACCAATGGCTTTAATGTATGACCTTAGGTTAAATGGCTTTAATGTATGACCTTCAAACAATATTTCAAATATTTATGTTAAGTATCGGGTTAGCGCTCATGTAAACAATAACACTGATGTCAAACAAAATCTACCAGATCGCAAGCGAAAAATCACCGCATAAACATAAGCTGTTTGCTCGTCTCCGCAAAAAATAACCGCTGTTAACTGGACTGGCCCGGCGGCCCGACAAGCTGTGCACGTGGTGGACGCGGCTCGAGAGAAATCCGCTAGATATTTAGAATCACTTTCGACTTTCATTCCAAGAATATTGTTAGCTCTATTCCTAGACGGATTAAAAGTATACGAGTCGGTCAGGGGGGCTTATTCAACCCCCCACACAGATATCAGCTGCCATAAGGGCTAGAAACCTTAAAATTTGATCTGTGGGTAGAGTCTATGGATAACTTTATTTTGTAAAACTTTCATGACCCTGGATTAATATCTTCAAGGTCAAATGACGTCATCAAAAGTCGTATTTGCCAACAATGAAGTTTCAGAAAACCTTGTCATTATCTCGGAAACTATGGCAGATTATAGGAATCCGAAAAGAGCGCTGAAAAGCCATTCAAATTATCTTTCGCTGACATGCCATCAGAAGTGACCTCAGGTCAATGGTTTTGGCTATGTCATGTCATTTTGACTATGGCTATGTCAATGGTCCTAAAAGGTAAACAAACCTTTTTCAGCAAAAGTTGTCAACTTGTTATGTAAATAACTTTTTACCTAAAACAATTAAAGTACCCAATTGTTTTGATACCGTCGTGTTTATATCGTTATTCCGTTTCAAAACATACATATTTGGTCAATTTCCAAATTTGACACTGGGTTAAGGTCAAGGTCAAGGTGACATAAGTCGGACAAATTGCATATGACAAGATGCGGCTTGACGAGACAAACGTTGGTTCACCAGTCGCGAGTCTCTACGGTCATTCTGTCACGAGTTATTTACACACACACACAAATGTTCATGATCTTGCATGACCTTTCAAATGGTCACAGACTAAAAATTGCATCTACCCCAATAAGGCGTAGGTCAATGAAGTGCTTTCTCGTCAATGTCGTAGGCTTCAAAGATTCCACCACAATTAAATTTCGCACCCTGCACCCCCTAATCGGCCCGTGGTCTTGCTAATTATGCGTGCCGTTCACCCTTGTTGTGTCGGGATGTTTTGAGTCAGGGTGTCAGATCAGACAGAGCCGTTTAAACAGCATCCACTGGTCGTCAGATCAGACAGCTCGTAATAGCTCCACCGAGCATGTAGATCAGACAGCTGATGAGCTGGGATTAATGATCCAGCCCCAGTGATCCTATATCTATCTCTGAAAATCTATGTCACAGTGGTAGATGATGACAATCGCCGATAATCGCTCACCCCGCGTTGTAGATCCATGATTAGCCGATATAAGAACAGCTCTCACCAGTGTCAGATCCAGCACAGCATAACAGCCCGGCCAGTGTCATCAAACAGCGATAACAGCCTCTCACACAAGTGTTCAGATCAGAGAGCATAACAGCTCACCAGTGTCAGACAGACAGGCGATAACAGCTCACCGGTGTCAGACTCAAAGCCATGATAACAGCCTCACCCGGTGTCCAGCATCAGAACACGATAACAAGCTACACCAGGCAGATCAGACGAGCGATAACAGGCTCACCAGTGTCAGATCAGACACGATAACAGTCACCAGTGTCAGATCAGACAGCGATAAGCAGCTCACCGTCAGATCAGACAGCGGAATACAGCTCACCTGGTCAGATCAGACAGGCATTAACAGCCCACGCAGTGTCAGATCAGACAGCACGATAACAGGACTCACCAGTGTCAATTCAGACAGCGATAAACAGCTCACCAGTGTCAGAATCAGACAGCGATAAACAGCTCATCCAGTGTCAGATCAGACAGGCGATAAAGCTCACCGTGGATCAGATCAAGCCGCGACCTAACAGCATCACCTGGTGTCAGAGTCAGACAGCAGATAACACTCACGCGGTGTCAAGATCAGACACGATAAACAGCTCACCAGTGTCAGATCAGACAGCAAGATAACCAGCCCACCAGTGTCAGATCAGACAGCGATAAAGCTCACCTGGTTTCAGAGTCAGCAACAGCGATAACAGCTGCACCGGTGTCAGATCAGACAGCGATAACAGACTCACATCGTCAGATTCAGACAGCGGATAACAGCTCACCAGTTCAATCAGACAGCGATAACGCTGCCGGTGTCAGATCAGACCAAGCATAACAGTCACGGTGACAGACACGACAGCGATAAACAGCTCACGGTGTCAGATTCAGGACAGCGAAAACAGCTCACCAGTGTCAGATCAGACAGCCGATTAACCAGCGTCACCAGATGCTCAGATCAGACAGCGATAACGAGCTCACCAGCTGTCAGATCAGACAGCGGATACAGCTCACCATTGTCCAGAACTCAGTTCAGACAGCGAGATAACAGCTCACCATGTCAGATCAGACAGCGATAACAGCTCACCAGTGACAGATCAGACAGCGATAACAGCTCACCAGTGTCAGATCAGACAGCGATAACAGCTCACCAGGTGTCAGATCAGAACGATAACAGCTTCACCATGTCAATCAGACCAGCGATAACCAGCCCACCAGTTCAGATCAGACCCCCCCCAAAGGGGCCGGATAACAGCTCTACCGGGTAAGACAGACAGCGATAACAGCTCACACATTGTCAGATCGACAGTGATAACAGCTTCCCCATTGTCAGATCAGACAGCGATAACAGCTCACCAGTGTCAGATCAGACAGCGATAACAGCTCACCAGTGTCAGATCAGACAGCAATAACAGCTCACCAGTGTCAGATCAGACAGCGATAACAGCTCACCAGTGTCAGATCAGACAGCGATAACAGCTCACCATGTCAGAACTCAGTTCCAGACAGCGATAACAGCCCACCAGTTCAGATCAGACAGCATAACGCTTCACCAGTGGTCAGATCAGACAGCGATAGACAGCTCACCAGTGTCAGATCAGACAGCATAACAGCTCTACCAGTGTCAGATCAGACAGCCTAACAGCTCACCACCAGTGTCAGATCAGGAGGCGACGAACAGCCACCAGTGATCAGAATCAGACAGCAATAACGAGCTCACCAAATTGTCAGAACTTCAGTTCAGACAAGCGAAAAACACTCACCAGTTCTTAGATCAGACCAAGCAGATAACAGTCACCCAGATTGTCAGATCAGAGAGCGACAACCAGCTCACCGTGTCAGATCAGACAGCGATAAACAGCTCACCATTGTCAGAACTCAGTTCAGACAGCGATAAACAGCATCAACCAGGTCAGATCAGACAGCGATAACAGCTCACCAGTGTCAGATTCAGACAGGCGATTAACAGCTCACCAGGTCAGAATCAGAGAGCGATAACAGCTCTACTCAGTGGTTCAATCAGACAACGAAACAGCTCACCAGTGTCAGCATCAGACGCGATAACAGCCCAACCTAGTGTCAGAGCAGGGACAAGCGATAAACAGCTCACCAGTGTCAGATCAGAGAGCGATAACCAAGCTCACAGCTGTCAGTCAGAGCAGCGATAAACAGCTCCACCGGTGTCAGATCAGACGCCTGATAAGCAATCTCATCCAGTGTCAGATCAGACAGCTATAAAGCTCACCAGTGTCAGATAGACAGCGATAAACACTCACCAGTGGTCAGACCAGAGAGCATAACACAAAAGCTCACCGGTTCAGATTCAGGACAGCCCGATAACAAGCTTCACACGTTGGTGGGTGTTTTTCAAGGGACATCATGCAGCGGTCGATAACAGCTCAGCCCAGTGTCAGATCAGACAGCGAGAACAAGCGTCACTCAGTGTACAGTTCGAGGACAGCGGACTCTATACAGCTCCACCATGTCTCAGAGTCACACAGCGGATAACACCACCGGTGTCAGATCAACAGCTCGAGATAACAGCTCACCGGTGTCAATCAGACAGCCGATAACAGCTCACCAAGTGTCAGATCGACAGCGATAACAGCTCAACCAGTGTCAGATCAGAAACAAGCGATAAACAGCTCCACCGGTGCTCAAGATCAGACAGCGATACAAGCTCACCAGTTCAGATCAGGACAGGCGACTAACAGCTCACCGGTGTTCAGATGCC
Source organism: Semibalanus balanoides (assembly GCA_014673585.1). Taxonomy (NCBI): domain Eukaryota; kingdom Metazoa; phylum Arthropoda; class Thecostraca; order Balanomorpha; family Balanidae; genus Semibalanus; species Semibalanus balanoides. The sequence continues at coordinate 4,550 of VOPJ01014180.1, forward strand.
CAGACAGCGAGAACAGCTCACCCGGTGTCAGATCAAGACAGCGATCAACGCTCACCCAGGTCAGACAGACAGGCCATAACAGCTCACCGGTGTAGATCAACAGCGATAAACAAGCTCAACCGGTGTCAATCAGACAGCGATAAACAGCTCACCAGTGTCAGGATCAGACAGCACGATAACAAGCTTCACCTGGATGCTCAGATCAGACAGCCGATAACACGCTCACCGGCTGTCAAGATCAGACAGCGATAAACAGCTCACCCAGATGTAGATCAGACAGGATAACAGTCCTCACCGGTGTCAGGATCAACCAGCGATAACAGCTCACACTGTCAGATCAGACAGCGATAACCGAGCTCACCGGTGTCAGATCAGACAGCAGATAACAGACTCGACCGGCCGTCACGAACTTGCGAGTTCCAGCAGACAGCGCACGATAACAGCCTCACCGGCTCGTCAGATCAGACACGACGAGTAAAAGCTCACCGGTGACAGACAAACAAGCGATAACAGCTCACCCAGTGTCAGAATCAGACAGCGGATAAACAGCTCACCGTGACAGATCAACTAACGATAAACAGCTCACCGGTGACAGGATCAGACAGCTGGATAAACAGTCACCAGTGTCAGGATTCAGCAGCGATAAACAGCTCACCAGCTGTCAGATCAGACAGCGATAACAGCTCACCAGTGTCAGATCAGACAGCGATAACAGCTCACCAGTACCCCGTCACACGGTGAGAGGGTCAGTAACCGGGTGCAGCGCGCGCCGCTGCCGCTCAGAGTTGCCAGCTGGAGGCGGGCCAGCTGGCAACTCTGTGCGGAGCGGCGGCACCTGTGGACAGGCCGCAGACACGCGACCTACCCCAAGCCGGCCGGCGTTGCAGAGAGATGAGGAGCAGCGCTGTGGGGACGGGAAGACAGCGCGGCAGTCACCGCCACTAATGCCACTGATCAGTCACGCTATAAAATGAAAGAGAGATGTCTGCGAGACAAGTTCCACACGCCAAACGGGAGGTAACTAAGGGTCGTGACAGTCGTGCAAGATTAAGCTGAATGCGATACAGACTTAAACTCGTGCAATTTTAGCTAGAGGGTTATGGAAATTTTTGCTCCCATGTTCAAGATATACCGCGAACTTGTAGTTATAAATGTAAGAGATCGGTAACATATATGCCAGACTTTGCCTTTTGCCACTTCAAACATGACAAATCTTTGAATAATTTAACTAGTGATCAAACTACTTCAATAAACGTAGCTTGTTGCATAGACCATGACTACAACCCTCCGCGAATTGCAGTTGAACGTGACTTCAAACTGGTCACGAACTAAGTTGAAAAACAGGTGCAGCAAAAGGTTTACGATTCTGAAAAATAAAAACATGTCTGCTCAGACCCTGACGTCAATGGGTCTTTTGCGGTCTACGTCACTGTAAGCGGGTACAAATCCCGTATCCAGACAAATCCCTGACAAATCGGGAATTCAAGTTGGTAAATAAGTCGTGCTTATCAGGTTACATTTCGTTTCACCACCTGACCAGTGGTCCTCGATCCTCTATCATGCCTGCGTTAACCCTGGTCTAATGGCCGCCAACCACCGGGCATGTATGACATTTAAACAGTCAACAATCGAAGAAGTGTCCACCTCCATGGCATGCACCTTCCTCAAAGTTTCACCACGCATTCATAGGCACTACAAGCGCATGGACGATCACCCGGTTGGCATGTTACTTTGACCCACTTTCTCTTATTCTTCATCCCATGGCTGCGCAGTACGCTAGGGGGATGAAGTGGCCTCATAAATAACAAACCAAACAGAAACCAAGCTGGTTCAATCATGTAGTGCCCATTCTTGTACCCAACCAGTACCACCATACGTTTCACAGTGCTCTGTTGTGCCCATGTCAGCTATTATCGCACCAGTTCCAAATTATGCACTTAGCCATGCAGACTCCCACCCAATAAGTCCCATAAGTTCGCAGATATTCACCGCGTACCTCCTCCACTATGCAGATAATTCGATAACACACGCACGTACTATCGATGGAAAATATTGAAAATTGGAAGAAATCACAGCTGTTTTTATTTGTTGCGGTGTGGGGCGAATACATCGGCAAGCATTTTGCGAAGTGACCAATTGATAATAAAATGTGGACTCGGGGGTCACATGAGGTCAAATATTTATTAGTTAAGGAGTCACGTGTTCTCAATTTCATTCAAGTCATTTCTCTGCATATACAAAGCCCATAAATGAAAGTCTGCCTATTACTTGTTTAATTCATCTATGTAACGCTCTTTCACATTTGGTAAAGTAAAATGCGTTATTATTGCTCACCACAAATACCTGCTCAGCGTGGACCTTGCAAAAATGTCTGAGGCTTTAACTCAACAAAAAAACTTCGGTTCAGGATCGAGCTACATATGTTGCTAAAGCTGAAATTCAAAACCTCAAGATCACCCTTTTAGATCAAGTTTTTTGACCTAAAGTTTAGAGATTTGGGTGTAATTTGAGAGGGGAAAAATTGTCGAAATTGTCGTGGAAACCCCACGTACTGTTGAGTACGAGTACGTGCCCCGTTCTCCCCTACGTACCCATCTCATTTCAGTTGGCATGAACCAGTCCCAATGCAGTGCAGTACGTACCAGTCCTTGGCAGGAGGAGATGGCCACCGTGGAGTCGGGCCTGCCGCGTAGTCTTCCCTGCATCAGACAGTGTCTCCGCAGCCTCTCCAGCCGACCTGGCCTGCCGGCCTCCTTGCGTCGCTCCACCACAAACCCAGGCGCCAACAGGCGCTGGTTAGGCCGCACATCCAGCACCACCTCATCCTCCTCCGTCAGCTGGAGCCGGTAGTGAGCGGTGAGGTCCCGGCGAGGCAGGCCGCGCCGCCACCGCCGCGCCCGCCCCCGCCCCGGCCGCCGGCCCGCCGCCGGGGCGCTGGGAAGGTTGTACGTCTGGCGCACGTCATGCGTGAGATGTGCGCCGTCGCGCCGTACCCGCTCCGGGTATGTGATGTGGTACGACCCCAGCGCGGCAGTCATCCTGGCTGGAAACGACAGACAGACAGACAGACAAACGGTCAGAGGGGGGTCATTAGAGGTTTGGGAGGAGAGAGAAGGCGACACAGAACGCGGTCAGAGCAGCTTCACAGCCCAGAGCCAGCATAACGGGATATTGTGCCTGGTCGCATCCGGATGCGACGGCAATTTTATGGATGGATACAATCAGTGTTGATAAAGAGAGAGCAAAAATGATAATTAGAGCGCAACAGGGGGCAAAGACTACCCACTCGTCATCAAACGATTTCCGTAATTCATTTAATCTATTCATCCAATGGGATCGCGAAACAGATTGTCATCTGTGACAGGCGAACACGAAGTCATCAATTTAAACACGCCTACAAAACATGATAACGAACAGCACAAAAACATAGCAGTGATAACACACAAGATACCGGGGGAAAAAAACGAAACAGACGCGACACGTGTGAGTTGTGACACGCGTACGATGAAAACACAAAAACATCGCGCAAACACAGCGAGAAGAACTGTTGCAACCAACAGCGAACATCTCACACCACCCACCATGGCAAGAGGAAACAAAAGTGAAGCAACGATTCAATGTCCAGCTTCACGCTCAACACCACCACCCAGCGAAGGTGATGATGATGACTATTTGGACTTAGGGGCGCTGCAACCCAGCGAAGGAATAAAATCGAGAAATGTGTGACATGAAATATTGATAACCCAACTGGTAGAAGGCAATCACAACCCTCGGCAGACAGGAAGCTATCTAAATGCTGATGAATTTGGACCCAGAAGCCTCCCATGGTGGTATCGACACGACTGCAAGGCCGACAAACAGTTGCGTCGGTCTGGTCGATGACGATGGTATGTGAACTGATAATTTTATCTTCGATCTGCGAAGTAAATTCTGCAGAAACTAAATTCACCGAAACTAGAGGGATAAATCAGCTAGTTGAACACATTCAGCACAACACGTTCAAATATTTTACATAGAGACTTAACACGCTCGCATGAACCTAATCCGGGTGCAGGTCGCACCTCAGGTCAGCTCACGAAGCCAGGTCACGTGACCCCACCTCCAAATAATTTGCGGTCATTGCCACAGCCACAGTTTTCAGCAGATCGGTTTCAACTTCCTGGATTTTATAAGGTCCAAGGTACCTACAATTAATATATTTTTGATTTGTTACATATGTGACCTAAGGTCAGATCAATTTCGTGAAATCCCCATTATGTTAATGGGAATATTCAAATGCTTTATTTTCCGAGGATACGCATGACAGCAGCCCAATGCATAAATAATCATGTTATCACGGGTCATTATATATGACCCAGGTGCAATTTTTGTTCAGAGTCCCGTACAGGGTCAGCCGAGATCATCCAAAGTCACCAACACTTGTGAATTTCTCTCGACAGAATGAAGACAGATAAGTGAAATCGGTAACAATGTGTTAGTAGCATTGATACACGTCTCCCAATATCAATCATCACCTACTTGGATCACCACTTGACCTTGACCTGAGGTAAAATTTATAAGTTGACCTAACCTGGTCAAATGAATATGATTAAAAGTGCCTCGACTAGTCAGACACGATGATGTCACAATTCATACCATTTTTGTTAGGTAAAATGTTATTTGCGAAAACAGCTTTCCCAAAAATAACCTTTTTAACGTTGATGACCTCGGTAGCCTAAATTATTGACTTGAGACAAAATATGCGGGACTATCTATTGCTTTCTATTGCCCTAAGAGCTTTCTATTGCTCTTTCATGTTTGGCAGTAACTATCAAAGTACCTGAAATAATTGGGGGTTTCTGGAGCAATCTTTAGAACTGGAAAATCCGGCATTTGATAACTTCTGCTAACCTCAATATTAAGACTTAAGGCAAGACTTAAGACCTTGCTTAAGACAAGACATGAATACTTTTTATAGAGCTTGTCTCGAGCTATCTAACACCGTTTCCCGCTTGCCGCTGTATTGCGTGGTTTTTATATCTTAGGGGGAGCTAAGATCAACCCCCGGTCGCTCGTGGCGAACCAACTAGTTACTGCTGGCGAGGAAGATTACTGCTGGCGAGGAAGATCCTTCAGTTTCAGCACTGCAAGATACCGTTTGCTTCCCCTTTGCATAAAGGGTAACGGATTCTACCGACCGATAGCAGTACAAACACGCGTTCCACTTTCTGACGCGCACAACGACGCTGTCGTAACAGACTGGGCGTTGCGTGTTATAGTTGGTCGCCAATAGATGTACGATTGTGTGTCTACGTTCAACTTTGAGCAGTTTCAGTTAGTTTACGATGTTATCAGGCGTGTTATGGTTGGCTGTCACTGATAGACGAAGGCTAAAGAGCACTGATACAAATAACCAGTCCAAGTTGCACGGGCTGGCACCAACCCAATGTTTGCTGCCATTCGACACGTTTATTCGCCCATCCGCGCTCGTTTGTCTCTATATGGGCAGCCTCGTACGGACCAGCTCGAACAACACTTACCCGGAAAGGTCAGATATGTCTGTTCATTAGTATACTATGCTGGGGGCCTCGTCCGCGGCCTAGTCTCTCCACGATAAGTCACGTCAGGATTACCTACAGACAGGCAGAAACGCTCCGGAAATCGAAACACCCGAATCCGGACAGGAAAGAGAGTGACTCGTAAAACACTACACAATTTAACACCTGATATCATTTCATTGATTTGATAAACGAACGATTACACCATCACCTGAACGCCTCTCACGTTAAGCTGTATGAATATGCACCCGATCATATGCAAAGTCATTCACTTAGTATGTACTGTACAGCAATGCACTAGTAAACTCACGCGCGGCCCACGGGGACTGACTTAGCCTTGTGTAAGCACGGGGAACGTAGTGTGAGTGCCGATTGCGTCATCGGAGCTGTCAAATTGAGCAAGGATACTATGAGCTTGAATTACCTGACGCCATGAACATGCGGAGTTGACGCGCGCACCTGCGCGCATCGAAGCCAGCCCGGCCATTCCGTCCAACTTCTGCGCTGAGCCCCGTGCCGCTGCGTGATATTTGTGTAACTTTCACGGTATCATCATTGAGCTGCAAGTAGTCTGGAAACGTTCTTACTTCATGACTTACATGTGCGCAATAAAACACATTCGAGTCTATAACAGTGGCGGGTTCTGACATAAATATTATTTTATTACATTATGCATTATTCATTGGCTTTTGACAACCGGGTAAGCATGATCACGAATCGTTCTTGGTTTGCCAGCAAGGAAAATATACAGAACTCATCAGAATGGATTTAAAATGGTGTTTGTTGGGATATCCAGGATATTAGCTCAGGCCCGAGTCATGGCCAGTAACTAGGAAGCAACTAGAAAGATGTTGTGAAGTAGCTCGACATTCACTAGTGGCTGTTAGACTCACTCGATGCTAAACATTAGAACACAATTTAATAGCGTTTCCCAGGATTTTCTTGCGCGAGAATGCTTTAAACATTGTAAATAATGTTTGAGAATGTTTTTAGTTCGTAGCGTTTTCCTGCTGGATTAAATTTGCGAAAAATGTTTCAACTCTCACCCTACGGGACCTTAGGATGAGGTTTAAAACATTTCTCGCAAATTAGTCCCTCAGGAAAACGGCTACGATTAAAACATTTAAAACATTTAAAACATTTCGCGCAAAATGATCAATCGTGAAAACGGCTAATGCTGTACGATCATCATTATTATCGTTGATGCCTCAATGCACATGCAATGGGCCTAAAATGAGCTCAGAGAGTAAGACGAAGGAAATTACTTATTGCAAAAATACTTGCAAGTCTGTCGTTGATTGAAATTCATTGCATTCTCTTAAACGATCGACGGTGAATCTTCAGATTTGTCTGGTCAGCGTCTCATCAGGCCATCAGGCCTCATGTCTCACCAGGCCAATCTTACTAAACTTAGCTGCAAGCTGATAGCGTTTTACAAATATCAGAGATTACTTCAAAACGAAAACTGTATGCGCGAATGACTTTACATTACGCATAGATCCAAAACAGGCACTGCTCTGTCGTTATCCTCACTGCAAATAATTAGTAATACTAATATTTTTAGTTATTTTTGTACCCACATAATCATAGCGGTGTACCGAACGCGATATTTCCGGTGTCTGAATTTTTACAGCTCTTTCTCAGAGGCCATTTCCAATGATGGTCGCGGGGGCGGCAGCCCGGCCCGGGGTGCACCGCGGCTGAAGTGGGCCGCTACAGCGCCGTGGCTGGCTGAACCCTCCCCGTGCCGCCAGCAGAGGAACTCGGCTCCCGTTCCTACATACGTGACTTGAGTCCGCCGCACGGACCACTCAGCGCTGTGCTGAGGCCACAGCCGTGTGTTTAATGACAGCCGACTGCCGTGAACTGATCGCTGACCTTGACCTTTGCATAGATTACTGGGTGGACGGCGGGAATGGGTAGAGTGAAGTGTGGTCAGTACTCATGAGAAAGGCACACTGCATAATCACGTCCAATGCCTGCTACATTATGTGCACAGTACAGGGAATAGAGCTGAACCATTGCATGTGCGCCTTGGACTCAGAAGTCGCTCAGCTTGTCCGTTGAACAAAATATGGAGGCTGACTGTTTTTTTTTTATTCTCCTAAGAATTGACGCAAGTCCCACAGATTTCTGAATAAAAAGCCAAAATGTCAGACTTAATCATTTGTTTCTAATAATCGACACTAATAATGGCACAGTTCGCTCTCTGAACATGCACCTACACAGACTCACAGTACACATGCATTGCTGCCGGGCGGCTCCTTAATCGAACATAAATCGCTCAGTTAAGGTCAATACAAATTAACGGTGGAATACAATTGGTTTCGTATTCGGTCTGAATGCATGAAAAATAAGCTGCTATCAGTTTCGTCATGTTAACGAAATTGTCTGAAAATGCCATCGCTCACGAGAGGACAATGCATTGTCATATAGACTGCGCCGCAGCATCTATCTGCAATGCGGAACAGCCTACATCAGCTATCCACAAAATACTGATTCATCAGATAAATGGATAAAGCATAAATTCGAGTACCTTCTTTGTAAGATGCATCATATTTCCTTTATGATCATCATCAGCAACTAATTGTTAATCGGTCACCATGTCCGCCAAAAAAATCGCATTCGTGGATAGTGTACAAAGATACCGTCAGGGTGGAGCCTTTTCTAACTTCGCTGAACATATGCACGGGCACTAGATGAAGCAAATGACCAATTATTACAAAGGTATATCTATATAATTTATATAATCATTGCGTCCTGTTATGCTCGATAACATCATTTTAACATCATTGACGGAGCTACATAAATATGTTATAAGAAGCAAGACTGCTGTGATAGCATGAACCAGATTACTCCAACTAACTACTAACTGTAAAAGGATTTCCATTTAGAAGATGATTCCCTTTTCTTCATTATGTCATAAGCACATTATTTGGAGAAATGTACGAGGTTATTTCAGCGATCATCATCGATGCTGGTCGATGGTTTCTTGAATGATAACGCGCCTAAACTAGTATTATGCGCTCTCGTAGTTCCGTCAGGCTCATGTTACGGTGAGTGCTATGTAATCCTGGACCTACACACCGAATCTGTGGTGGCACAGAAGACATCTCTTTGTCTTTTTTCAGTACGTCCGGCTATGACGTCAATGGTAAGATACAACTTTTTTAATTATACATCATGCTTAACCTTGTTGAACTGACATTGTTCCCTTTCCGAACATGGGACTTCGTGTTTATAAAACGAGCACTCACATTAGTAATTTGCAGCGTAATCATGCTTTCTTCTTAATTGGTTATTTTACATACTTTGTATTTATATTTGTGACTTCCTAAATTTGATGCGAGTCCAGCTAATTCACCGATTACTTTGGAACACCGTCAGTCACACAGGTTTGCGTCAAAGTCTCTGAACCGTCTCAAAGAAGGCTGTCATTGAATAATTCTCCAAACAAAGCTCAATCTTTAATTCTGACAGATTTACAGACACGGAAACACATGGAAAAACCCCACCGCTACCAATGGCTGTTGAAGTTTCAATACATGTTTCCTTCTAAATGGATGCCTCATGAGTTGTCCTGGCATGAATTCCTGAAATATTGGCTGTAAACATGACAGGATTAACGTGCAGACATCAATTGATTCACCACAAATTGTCAGGACGGATCTAGTTTATCGACGACGCTCTATAGCGGGCCTCTGACATAGTTGTAAAATGACGCACACTGGGGTGCTGCCTCGTGCTGGCCTTCGTCCTCCCAAAACCTGGAACCCATTGGTGTTACTCGATGTCAATTAATATATTTGTGTGCGGATCTGATCCCCGATCAATGCTGCCGTGAAACCCCTGCTTCTCTGAATCACACAGTGGGTAACAGACAAAATAAGGCGAATCATGTCACACTGAACGAAAACTTAGCATATCTTGATACAATTGTAATTTCTACACTGAACTAGTTAATGTATGAACATTTAGCAAATTCAGTTTAGTCATAATGCAATTAGTAGGCGTTTTATTCGTCGTTAAAGATCGCTCTCTTAACCGGGAGCCTGCCACTAATAGGGTTAAGTTAAGTAAGCCGGTCAGCAAGTCAATCAGCCAGTTTTATATCCGGTTTCATTATCGTTGGACTGAAAATCAATTAAGTGACAGCTCAGCGGTGATTGTATATTTTTACAAAACAAAGGCAGCTAGGCAAGATGCCTGTCCGTGTCTACTTTGTCGAAGAATAGCAGCTGCTCTGCGTTGGTCCAGCTGGGGACCGTCGAGTGTAAAGGCTGTGAAACCGAAAAATCGCTGTAATCCGTACGACAGTCTATGAAATACTCGTGAACCTGAAGCATGCGTAGTGCGACCAATCATTAATTCATTAAAAACAGTTTAAATACTTTCAGGCTGACAAATCAGGAAATCGAAGGAGTATTCAATTTCAAAGTCGTCCTCAACACCATTCCCTTCTTAGAAGAAAATGGTCAGCGCCCTTCCATTTTTCCTCCCTTTCCGTGCTGAGAAGTCGAGACAGTTTGTGCTGATGTCACTTCTCGCGTTATCTGCTGATGTTGCTTCTCGCGTATCAGCTGATGTTGCTTCTCGCGTATCAGCTGACGTTGCTTCTCGCGTTATCTGCTGTTAGTTACCCATGGGCAGGATGGTCTGCGGTCAACAACGACTGCAGTCAGGCAGTGACACTGGCTGGGGAAACACCGTGCCAGTGACGTTGAGGAATGCACGTGAATTTCTGTTCGAAATTTCGCCAGTAAACATAATTCGAGCTATTAAATGGCAGGGGTCAAGGTCTACGAAGCAATGAGTATATGGTCAGTCATGGGGATGCGATCTAGGCATTGCTGAAATATATCCAAACAAAAGGTGTATGTGACTTTTGGGGTTTAAAACCATGATTTGTAACCTACAAAACAAAGTTACCGTGACGTAGGTTGCGACCTCAACAGCACGTGACAATGAAGGTCCACCCCCTGCGGGCGGGACGGCGGCCTCTGACCGGTCAGTTGAGCGCTTGGAGCGGGCGCGGCAGAATGGCTCGTAAAGCGCAGGATCCCCTTCCCGGCTGAAGCCACGAGGCCCGAGCTGCTACAGCTCAGTCAGCAGCACAAGACCCAGCCTCAGTACTTGGTGGACAATTTTATCCGTGACTGGGGTCATGAAGTGGTCTGCCAGCCCTCCGGTATCGAACAGACTTGTGTTCATGACGCCCCCACACCTGTGTGGGGAGCGTCATGAAATGACACGTGCGCTCCATTTGGCGGCGATTCCCCTGCACCTGCACGAGAGTTTGCGTTCAGGGCGGCATCACCCTCGAAAGCCCGCTCTGCGGTGCCGGGCGCCGGTGGCGCCGTCACCGCATAGTCGCAGAAGTATAGTGTCACTGCATAGTGCATAGTTCCCGGGGAACCCGTGATTATTTTAGTCGTATTATGTAGCATCGGTATTAGTAAGGAATGTTTTAGCAGCACGCGTGTTTTATTTTCCTGTCATTTTACTGTCACACATTTTATGGTATTATGTAACTGCTGACCGAATTCGTAATAACCACCGCGTGTATGAATTATAATAAACGACTATGACTATGATTACGACTATACACTGACCTCCAGGCCCGGCTGGACGAGGCGAGGCGCTGCGCAACGTGCGAGGTATGTGCTGCTGCAGTATGCCTGACTAGATTTTTCAAGGCACAGTACTGGACGACCAACAACATCATCCCGCGACGTAGACCACGTCATCATCAGCGTTGGCGACGTCGACGATGGCGACTTTGGCCTTTGATGATGACGGATAAGCGATATGTGATTGAAATACTCAAGGAACGGAGACGAATATCGCTCTTTCTATCTCTTTCAGCTCTCTCTTTCTTGGATACAGGTTGTATAATAATCGTGTTGACTCAATGGCTGATTCGTGTTCTGTTTGTCAGAACCTGTAGATGCCAAGCATCTATTGTGTCAAATCAAGTACAAATATACACCTAGAAAGAAAACGTAAAGTTGGCAAAGTAAACATAGCAGCTACAGCAGCACAACAAAGGATAGAGCATGTATCTGTACCAAAATCGATTTATGAGTGCGGGTCCTAATTCAATCTTACGCGTTCATAAAAATTGAAGATACAACGACACAAAGCTCTCGAATCTGGGTGCAAGTTCCACAAGGGTCAAGTCAAGCGTCAAGTCAAATCAGGCAGTCACCAGTCACTTTGCAAGCGACGTATTCACGCGGGCGACCACAGCTGTTTTCAGTGAGCGGCTGGCATCACATACTACACAAATAAGCGCAGAGCTGTAAGTCACGGTCAGCGGCTAGACGATCTCCACATACATGGGCGGCTATTACGCCACGGATTCTGGAGACCTCGCCCGATATCCACGAACCCCAAGTGGACTCTAAGAGTCAGACGTATCATAAGTGGTGCAAGTAGTGTTCAGCACCGAACACTGGAAAAAATATCTCTAGTTACAAATAGGCTATAGATGTGATAAAATATGGCCTAGTGGTCATATGACATATGCCATCTTTTTGTCTCTAGGGCAAAACTTACAGTTGTTTATCTTCATCAATTCTTTATATCGTAACTGACCATATCCATCTGGTTTAACGAAGAAGTCTACTATATGGTCCCCACTAAGTATCTGGCTTACTATTTCAGATAAAATGGCGTCATGAGGTCATTCTCTCTGCGCGAACAACAGATCAAACAACAAGAGAGGATGGTAGATGAGAAAAATTAAACACGAAGGAAATATATCACCTCGGCTGGCCAAACGGCCAGCCATTTTACATTTTTGAGATGGCTTGTGGTGCTCATGGCTCTGATACCTATGGCTGTGGGGCGGGCTAGGCAAGGAAAAGTGAGCCATATCGAAGCTCTAGTCACGGTCTGTAGGCGAAGTCAACTTTGTGGCCAGGCCTAACGTGGTTGGCCACAGCCCTTCTAGACAATCTAGGAGTGTGGCAGGCAGCGCGAAGCCTCTATTGTTCAGGTATTTTTGGAAAACGATCACGGTTTTACTTTGGGGAGATTGTTTATCGAGCCTATGATTCCGTGCCGAGAGACACACTCTAATAACCATCTCCTTACACAGGACTGTGTGTCAATGCCTGAGACAAAACTGGAATTCTATAAATGCATTTTTATTTATATTTATAATATTTCTAATTTGGACCATCTTATGACCTGACCTTGACCTTATATCGGGTCAGATCTGCTAAATGGATGCTATAATTGAGCAGTATTTTGTGTAAGATAACACCCAATACAAACATTGTCGCATGATCTCTGCAAATAGTGACCTGATTTGAACTTTACCTTGATCTTGACCTTTGCTTCCACTATTCACTTTTTGCTTATTACCGAGAGATGCCTACTAATTCATTAGAAGCACTAATTTGATGCGCAATTTCGTCTCAATTAACAGCGGCTAGTTCGTATTGGAAGTATGGATCAACCCAACTAAAATAAACTACCATTTAACCTTTGACCTGAACTGGACAACATATGACCTAATGCGTACAAAATTTACCGGAATACGGACTTATGCTGCTGAGTGATGATCGCGTTGGAGGGCAAGCTGAGTTCATACCGACAATTGTTAGCAACAGCTTGCCTCAGATGGAGGTCTCGAAATGCACCATCGGGAACAGGCCCTTATCGACCGTAGTGCACGGATATTGCGTGTACGGACAAAGTAAAACGCAGGGGGCGTTTCCCCCCAGCCTGAAAATCTGTGACGTTTTTGTTTGTAGCACTGAAGACCTCCAAATCACGCGACTGACAGAGATTATATTATTGAGCTGATGCTTCTCGGAGGCTTGAGGATTATACGCACCAAGAGCCTATCCGCTGTAAAAAGTTCTGTATATCCCGTAGGTATATATGCACAAGCGACGGTGCCAAATAGAATCCAAGTCTATAGCCTAAACACGGGGTCCCACGGGGTCTGAAGTCCATAGCAGTTTAGTGACGACGCATGATTTGATATAAGCAATTCACCTTGTATGAGATCTGGGAACATGCTTCACTTCCTCTTCTGTATGGAGCTCGTTTATATCACCTCCATTTTATACTGCGGTGCGATATATGCAGGGTGCCTGAGGCCACAGGAATAGTGGGTGTTCCCGGGATCGCCTTCTCTTTATTCGTGTATCATCTATGTCAGGCCGAACAATAAGGAAAGAGATGCACCATAATTGTGTGTTTATCTATGAGATTATGACAATGTTTCAGATGGTCTTTGACATTGCGTATTTCAATCCAATGCTTCTTTGTTTTTGTTTTTTTTTATGGGCGCGCCAACAACGAAGGCTATATCGCCAATCCAATGCTTCAAAGAATAATCAACCATCAGAACTTGACGCAGTCCGTTTGCAAGCCCGCAACTGAACCGGATTCGATCTCATGTTCTAATGCTCCTGTCTTCAGTGAATCGTTCCACTACGCACCCTTTGCCACCGACTAAAACGTCACTCGTTGTGCGGTTCAGGGGACCCTAACACCGGCTTCTGGTCCGTGAAGGACTATCTCTCTCAGACCCGCTCCTCGAACCGGCCCGGAAATGCCCGCGCTGGTGGCGTGCGGAGGCCGGGCCGCGCGGGCCGACTTCCTCAGATATCTGGCAGGATGCGTCCGGAGGCCCGTCCCGGTCCCCTGACGGCGGCCAACACTCGGAGCACCTGCCGGCCCTCGCTGCAGTCACCTCTGATACATGCGATGCCCGGAGCCTGATTTCGCCTATATGGCGTCTGATACCGGGTATTGCAGCCTGTCGTGGTGCATATCACACGATTCGGCCTGTAGCAAAGCGAATGGGGCCCTTGTCGCAGCTTTTGTCCGTCATGAAATGTATATCAATCCATTGTTGTACAGGGTGCACCTGTCTCGATAACCAGGTGCACAATGCCTGGCAGATGGCCACAGCGGCTTTTTTCTCCCTCTGTCATGACAACCTCCTTTCACCCATGCCTATAATTACACGATGCAACGATGTACCCAATCTACATATAGGTTAGGTTCATGAGTGAATTCTCTCATCGCTTAGGTATTTGCTCTTTAGATCCAATATAGGTAGCCTTCAACTGTCGCTTTGCAGTCCATCATTGACACGTAGCAATGCAAAGACCTCGAGGTTCCTAAGAATTAATTTCCTGTGCAAGATCTATTAGTTATTCTAAACAAATTGCAGGTTCGTGGGCTCTTGGACACAACTTTAGACGGCAGGAAATTGACTGTACTCCACAATCTGACACCCTGTACGTCTTCACTCGCACGCGTCTAACGGTGGACATCTTCAGCAGACAGCTCTGTAGCAGGTCAGTTGATCTGTAATCTGTGATCTATGACCTGTGATCTGTGACCTGTAATCTGTGACCTGTAATCTGTGACCTGTAATCTGTGACCTGTGACCTGTAACCTGTGACCCGTGACCCGTGACCCGTGACCCGTGACCCGTGACCCGTGACCCGTGACCCGTGACCCGTGACCTGTGACCTGTAACCCGTGACCTGTAACCCGTGACCTGTGACCCGTGACCCGTGACCCGTGACCTATGACCTGTGAGCTGTAACCTAAACTGACCTTGTTCGGCGTACGCTGACGGGGGCTGATCCGGGTGCGGGCCCGGGGCCGCGGCCAGCCCGGCCAGCGGCAGCAGCAGAGCGAGCAGCACGTGCCGCGAGACCACCATCGCCCATCAGGAGACCACAGCGCACCGTCGACACATCAGCGCCCACCTCTGGCCCGGTCGGGCCGCCGCACTCAACTGAGCTGAGCGGCTGCCTGCCGCGGCGCGCCGGCGGACCTGTCGGTAGAGGGGCACCACAGTGGCCGTCAGCGGCGCGTCATGCAGCCGCGCGCCGCCCGCCGCCGCCGCGCCGACATACGTCACGGAACATTAGAACACGGCGGCGGCCGGGTGACGGCGGCAGACGGCCGCAGACAGACGGCAGCAGACAGCAGCAGACAGACAGCAGACAGACAGCAGACAGGCAGTAGACAGGCAGCAGACAGCAGCAGACAGCAGCAGACAGGCAGCAGACAGGCAGCAGCAGACAGGCAGCAGACAGGCAGCAGACAGGCAGCAGACAGCAGACAGACAGCAGCAGACAGCAGCAGACAGCAGCAGACAGACAGCAGCAGACATACAGCAGCAGACAGACAGACAGCAGCAGACAGCAGCAGACAGACAGCAGACAGCAGCAGACAGCAGCAGACAGCAGCAGACAGCAGAAGACAGCAGCAGACAGCAGCAGACAGCAGCAGACAGCAGCAGACAGCAGCAGACAGCAGCAGACAGCAGCCAGACAGACCAGCAGCAGACCAAGACAGACCAGCAGCAGACAGACAGCAGCAGACACGACAGCAGCAGACAGTAGCAGACCAGCAAGCAGACAGCAGCAGACAGCAGCAACGCAGCTAAGACAGCAGCAGAACAGCAGCAGACAAGCAAGAGACAGCACCGACAGCAGCAGACAGACAGCAGCAAGAACAGACAGCAAAGCAGACAGACAGCAGCAGACATACAGCAGCAGACCATACATGCAGCAGACATACAGCCGCAGACAGACAGCAGACAGCAGCAGACAGACCAGCAGCAGACAGAACAGCAGCAGACAGACATCAGCAAGACAGACAGCAGCAGATAGACAGCAGGCAGACAGACAGCAGCAGACAGACAGCAGCAGACAGACAGCAGCAGACAGACAGCAGCAGACAGCAGACAGACAGCAGCAGACAGCAGACAGCAGACGAGCAGACAGCAGCACAGCAGACATCAGCCAAGACAGCAGACAGCAGACAGCAGACAGCAGACAGCAGACAGCAGACAGCAGACAGCAGACAGCAGACAGCAGACAGACAGCAGCAGACGGCAGCCGCCACCCCAGCCAGCCGCTGACGGCCGCCGCAGACGCGTCAAACACGCCCGGCAATTAGCCACGTCACTCACGTCACTTCACGCCACTCACGTCACTCACGTCACTTCACGCCACTGAAGGCGGCGCTGAGAGGAGCTAGGAGTGACGCTGGGATTAATCAACACAGACGCCGGGGGCCGGATGTGGTGGCGGTGTTTGCGGCACACGGTAGTTCCCGCTGAGGAAGTGTGATTGGAAGGACAGGTGAATCAGGTCGGCGGGGTGGGGTTATACACATCGACGCCATGATCAGCGGCCATGATAGGTAAAAATGTACAACAGAGATTACCGAGGAAAGTGAGACCCTTAAGCGGTTCATCAAAGCACATGCCGCACAAAAAACATGCTTGAGCACATCTACATGCAATACCACACGGCACGTTTCACGTTTGAAATTTTATGGCGGTTTGGTCATGGTGTATGGTTAAGTTTATGGCAAAGAAGGACACAGGCGGTAATGTAAGAATTACCATATTTGCAAACACACAATAACATTCAAGCCTTTAAATGGCCTGCTCAGCATGAAACAAATCTCATCAATTGCCTGTAGTCTGTATTATGCCGCACATGCGCCATCACAGAATGAGACGAGCGTACCGGATGGTGTCGCGCCACCAATTGGCTCCAATCACTGCCATCCGGCCGGCTGTGAGTCCATTAAACGATGTCTGAGAGGCCCAGGTCTGCGTTTGTGTCTGAGAGGCCCAGGTCTGCGTGTGTGTCTGAGAGGCCCAGGTCTGCGTGTGTGTCTGAGAGGCCCAGGTCTGCGTGTGTGTCTGAGAGGCCCAGGTCTGCGTGACTCGCACACCAAGTATCCCGAATTGTAGTGCTTACTTCATCTCGATCTGGCGACGAACATTTTGAAGTATTATCTGGCGGGTTAATTGCAAGTTCAAATGCAGTACAAATGCAGTAACCTTCCTACTAACTGCAGTACTAAGTGTCGAATGCAGAAATGACAAATACCGAGATATCATTCTGAGGATGATCGGGTTTAGGGCGGACCGACAACAAAGGTCACATGCCGCCCACCGAGATATCACTCCTAAACGTGTGTGTATGCTCTATGTACTGAAGAATGTGAATTGCGATATAAACTCGAAGAAACGAGCATGTGTTATCACCTTTTCAAGCGATACATCCACCGTCACGTTTTCAGACTTACTCGTACACATTACAAAGTACGCTTGTCCCGCTATTCTCGGCTGTCTCGGCTTGTCCGCCAGTCTCGGCCGTCTATACATGCTGCCCAGGTTGATACGGCTCCACTCCATTTGGCTTTACTATAATGCCTACGACGAAAGTCATCATACCTTATCCATGATACCCACATCTGAGGAAAGCCTATGTCCGAATGCAAATGTAGCTGACTGTTTTATTTTCAATTATTAGATTGCCTATTTCAAGGAGAAGGCCGATCAAAAAGTTCATATATCTATTGCAAATGTAGTTTAAGAACTCAACATGAAGATCAAAATTAATAGGGTTTCGAGAAGTGGCACTGTGCACCATAACATAACATGCCTTGTGTGTGATGCCTTATACCTCTCCCCCGTTTTGCTTAAGACGGTCTCGACTTCCCTCCTGCTCGTCGGATGCGGTTACGTAGCCAGGGGGAGGGGCACGGGGACCATCCCCTGAGCAAAATACATTTACACTAGATAAAATAGGATTCTCTGATGACCCCACCCTACCCCTACCCTTCGGTCAACAACATATGGCTGAGGAGGGAAATTTGATTCTACTTTCGCCTGTGCCCCCCCTCCCTGATACAAATCCTGACTGCGCGCCTGGTCGGATGCCCCGGTTCTCCTAAGTGTTAACCGGCCTGTCCTGCTGAAAGACGAGCTCTCCGACGAGCGGGGAGAGGACAAGTGGTATATTTGTATTCTAACTTTTTTAATATACTGTGCAGGGGTTGGTGGTGGACAATTATATGATGGGCTCTCAAGGGAAGAACAATGTTTTTTATAAATAACTATTTAATTTCATAGCTTCGTGTATTGGCGAGAATGAGCGTGAATGTTTGCTGGCGAGGGTACCGACAAGGTGAAGCGTTGCCATCTGTGAAAAGTCTTGTATTATTTCCGAGTGCTTATCGGTCTTTTAGATACAGGGGCACAGCCAGGGGGCAGAGGCAACACGTGTACCCCCCCCCCAATTGGGTGGACTTTTACACTAAAAAAAAAATCGGCGACGTCCCTGTTAACAACTTTTCAGGGGCCCTGCAAAATATAGTGGACTAAATCCGAGGAGATATTTGTTTTTTGCGACATTTTTTTTCGAGGGGGCTCTGGGAATGCCGTGCCCCCCACACCTTGTCGGAGGTGCGCGGAGGTGCACCTGCGCCTCTGCTTCGATATAGCTAATAGGTAGTTAATACAATATTTTGGTTGATAAAGGTGTATATAGTTTAAAGTTATATCGTTTGTAGTTTATTAATATTATGGTAGTGATCAGAGTATTTCAGACGCCCTGTGTCCCCATCTACAATCCCAAGTAATCGCAGGGGACTGTCCTTCCCTGTGCTGCCGTGTCCGACCGTACGCTGCTAAGCGTGTCCGATCGCCGTGCTATCCACTTGCTCGCAATGGCTCATAGCCGCAATAGCGTCATATATCCAGTCTCTGCTCCCATCAAGGGGTCACTTTTTATGTAATGCGTTTAACGACTTCAAAATAGGGGTAAACACGTGGCTGAATTGGCAATAAAAATAGGACGATTAAGCCGCTCATGAGAAGGAAAACCCAGCCTTACATCTCAGTTTCAGCAATCGTCAGATATTTTAGCGTCGCACGTAATTGAGGCCCAGCGCAACTTTGCGTCAAGAATCACCGTTAGACCAATTACAACTCTCCGGTACTGAAGGTGGGCTCTTATCGTCCAAAGAACAAACCTAAATACCGTAACAGGATGCTAGATGACATCGGGCATTGCCAAAATGATGTCAGTTGTCAAAGTAAATGAGGCTTTTTATGTGTTAAAGCATTCGTCCATGAAAAGTCCTGCTAATATTACAATGGCAAGAAAAGCTCTCTCACTCTCTCACGCTCTCAATTTTAGCTACTGGGTAACATTGAATCCTCTCAAGTCAACTGCAAGGATGCAAAAATTGTTATGTCACAAAGCATAACGCATAGCATAAATATAGCTATTCATCCCTGAGTTCAACCAGTCTGCAGAACGATTTGTCGTGGCTTCCGCGAGTTTCAGCCGAACGCATCTCCACTGCGGCTGCAGCTACAGGTCATGATGGCAGTGTCATAGGAGCTGCTAACCAAACCACTCAACACGGTCAGAGGCATTCTAATCAAACCGCTCCACACGGTGAGAGACATTCTAACCAAACCGCTCAACACAGTCAGAAGCATTCTAACCAAACTACTCAACACGGTCAGATGATATTCAACCAAACTGCTCCACACGGATCAAGGGTAGCATTCCCAATCAAAAGCGCACTCCACACGGTGAGAGGATATTCTAAACAACAAACTGGCCTACCACACACGGTCAGGAGAATTCCCCAACCAAAAACCGCCTCCACACGGTCAGAGGCATTCTAATCAAACCACTCCACACGGTGGAGATATTCTAACCAAACTGCTCCACACGGTCCAGAAGACATTTCCAACCTAAAACCACTCAACTAGCACGGTCAGTAGGCATTTCTAACAAACAACACACAATCACAAACCCACGTCAGAGGCATTTAAACCAAACCACTCAACACGAGTGCAGAAGAGCATTCTATACTCAACCACTCAACACGTTAAATTGAGAAGTCAGAGGGATTCGTAACACAAACCCAGCTCAACACAAAAGTCAGAAAGCACATTCTAACACAAACCATACCAACATCGGTCAAGAGAAGCATATATAACCAAACCAACTCACAACAACGATCAGAAGGCATTCTAAAACAAACCACTCAAACACGGTCAGAGGCATTTCATATAACCAACCAAAACAACACACGGCTCAAGAAGGCCATTCTAACCAAACCGTCAACACGGTCAGAGACATTCTAACCAAACCACTCCACACGGTCAGAGACATTATAACCAAACCGTCCACACGGTCAGAGACATTCTAACCAAACCGTCCACACGGTCAGAGACATTCTAACCAAACCGCTCCACACGGTCAGAGACATTCTAACCAAACCGTCCACACGGTCAGATACATTCTAACCAAACCGCTCCACACGGTCAGAGACATTCTAACCACACTGCTTTGCACGGTGGCAGAGACATTTCGCAGTGTGGTGCGCAGTACTCCATACTCATCGATCTCAGCGACCTCAGCGACCTCACGGAAGACAGGCATTAACAGAATGAGTCACTGACAGAGACAGTCACAGATAGAACGTGTTTCCCGACAGTGCTCGTCACTGACGAATCGATAATCTGGCGAGGAGATAGAAGGCTAGAGGCTAGATGTCAAGCGAGCTACTGGCGGTGTCTTGGTTTGCAGAACTAGCTCATCATAGTTGCATACATCCCTGTGTATGGTTCAGCTTAAAATCGGAGGCACAGATAGTCCTTGATTCCTCTCCTATCTATTGCTGGCCTGTCGGGATGCATACATGCATGCATGCTAAGTGCATGTGTAAAGCGCAGCTAACTCAGCATTCCCTGCCTAGCGGACCATATGCCTAGTTTGACAGACACAGCGACCAGCCAGGGGCGGCGCAGATAAGGGGAGCAAGGGGGACAGCTGCCCCCACTCCAGAAGGTGAGGGGGAGGGGGGCAATCATGTGATTCCCTCCATAAATTTGTAACAGGGCCAACAAGAAGTTATTTAGATTGTTGTATTTTTTACTAAAAAATACCGAGGGCCCCGAGGTATCCCCAGCCAGCCTGAGGGGCCCTCTAAGGCCGACAGAAGGCGTTCAGTCGGCGTGAGTGGCCCCTCGGAAGGCCTGATGGACCATCGAAAGGCCTAAGACTTCCAAACGGGCCTGCCTGATGTTTTTTTTGTGACAGTTTTGAGGGCCCTGCAAAATATAGTGGCCCAACTCCGAAGAGATAACATTTCGCGAAATTGTTTTGAGGGAGCCCCTTGGCCCGTAAAGGAGGCTCTTTGGCCGAGGGTGCCTTCGTGGGTTCATTGTCCCCTCATTCAAAATACGATCCCGCCGCCGTCCACAGCCGCGCCCAGCGCATATCGGTCACATATTGGTTTGTCCTCTGCACATTAACACTATAATCCTCTTTATGGAGCCCGCATGAGTCACATTGCACTATCAGCTGTACTCCAGGTAGTTATAACACATTAGGGAGTGCCTACGACGTAATGATTCCGCTCAAAACGCCAAGCGACGTCATTTTTGTGGTCTGTGTTGGGCGACCTTGCAAATCTTGACGCTTCATGGATGCCATTCTGATCTGGATCTGCAGATCTTGCCTGTCTGGTCGGAAACATCCAGCTTAGCTCACACCACTAGGAATGCATTTGCGTCCGACTTAAACCTGGCGCAAAATTTTCGAACGTAGATATAGACTCAACGGGAGACCGCCGAAGAATATAAAATTACAAAGATAAAGGGAGTAAAACATGTGTTTTGCAAGTAATTGTCCAAATAAGTTAGACAGATAAACGTTGTAGAACACTAATTGCACGAGATAAAATCGATGCAAGTGTGATTGTTTTGTTTACTAATTTTTAGGAAATTCGACTTTGCACACCGCGGAGGCACGCTTAGCATGCAGGGTAAATGAACTCTGGCTTAGATGACATTGAATTTCCTTGAAAACACTCGACCAGCTGGGTCAATCAACGGGAAATTAATACCAACATCCGTACAATTAATGATTTAATATGGGCATGATTCCATCGCAAAGTCTTCAGTTTTTGTTCAGTCATGCGCCAGTGCATTATATTGTTCCATGCAATTATTTTGCGCTTAATGACAAAAGTTTAGCATCAGAATGTGGAAAACGATTGATAAAACCCTATCCGTGATATTTGTATGTAAAGCAAAATATGGTTTAGCAATTCACATAATTTGATTGGGTGTCGGTCAAAATCAGCAACCCGCGCCGTGCCGGGGGTGTTTAGGCACCCCCTCAGGTTTTTCGACGGTAGTGGTAGAACAGCGGCGCGCAGCGTCGACGTTTTTTACACAGCTTTTTAGGCGTCAATTACTCACATTTTGTGATTTTTTGTATCTCAGGTCATCTCAGGTCAGGTAGCAAGGTCACGTCAAGTGAACTTACCTTCAATAATGCTTGTGGTCGTGTCAATGCCACACTCTTTGTCCGACTCCGAGAGATTTCAAACACGCAGAATTTCAAAAGTTTATAAGTACCTATTATTTATTTTCATAATTTTTTTGCATCGCTGACCTAAGGTGAGGTCATTTTCCTGAACTCCCCATTGTAAGTGGACGAAAAATAAACCAATGTTTCCTTTTCAGAGAATGTGCACTGAATCAGGCCAATTCTAGCAGAAACATGTTATTTTAGCTCATTCTTGATGACCCAGGTGCATTTGTTCCCATTGTTCTCCGCAAGGTTATATGTAGTCATCAGCAATTTTTTGCTAATAACTAATGATAGAATGCAATTAGTGACTTGCAGATTGCACCATTGTGTTTGTCTCGTCAAGTTGCGTCGCTCCATATGCAGCATGACCTTCATAGTTCCTAGGTCACCAGATGACCTTGACCTGAGGTCACATTTTGAAGTTGAATTAACCAGGTCACCATTATAATGTGTCAAAGTGCCTTGACGAGACAAACACGATGGTGCTCAAATAATTGCTATATCTCTGTTAGTAAAAGTTGTTTGGTAAAAGCAGTTTTGCAAAAGATAACATTTTTGACCTTTGATGACCTATGATCTATGGAGCCTATCAGTTGTTGTCCTGAGCTAAATTATAAAATATTGTTGGCGGTTGCAAATTTGAATGATTTTCGAATACTTTATTCCATTTGTTCCTATCATAGTTTCCGAGATGTTGTGTTTTTAATTGAAGTCCTAAAACTGGAAAATTTGACCTTTGATGACCTCTGGGACCTCAATATTGACCTCAATTAAAAAAGTCACTGCATTAACTTCGAATGTTGATGTTGAGAGAGCAGACATATGCATGGATTTGAGAAAAAATATATGATCCCAGAGGATCTCTCGACAACACGCAATGTTGGATCTATGATCCCGCTGGATCCCACGACAAAACACAACGGTGGATCTTGGATCCCAGTGGATCACTCAAGTAAACGCCCTGGCATTCTGGTGGGTGCCATCCGAGATACGCCATTGCTGGGTGGGGAAACGCCCCTCGTTATCTCCCGAACCATATTTTAATCGCAGCGAGACGCGCAAGACGGCAATCGAAAGCTCTCAACGAGATCACTCCTAAGCGTACTCGAAATTGTAAGAATAAGGT
Source organism: Semibalanus balanoides (assembly GCA_014673585.1). Lineage (NCBI taxonomy): Eukaryota > Metazoa > Arthropoda > Thecostraca > Balanomorpha > Balanidae > Semibalanus > Semibalanus balanoides. Next base: position 28,408 of record VOPJ01014180.1, read on the forward strand.
CATATGTCTGGTCACAGTCAGGTCAAAGGTCAAATGGTAGTTATTTTAGTTTTTGAGCCATACTTCCCATCCAAAGCCGCCATATAAGACGAAAATCGCACAAAGTGCTCTTAAAATGTATAGTGCCATCGGTGCTCGTATTAAGCAAAAGTGAGAATTGTAAGTACCAAAGTGCAGGGCAAGGTCAAGTCAAATCAGGTCACTATTTTGCAGATATCATGGCGACCACATGTTTTATGGGTTATCTTACAACCAAAGAACTCAATTAGTTAGCATCCATTAGCGAGATTGCTGACCCATATAAGGTCAAGGTCAGGTTCATAAGTGGTCAAATTTAGAAATAGATATATTTTAATTAATTAAAAATGCATTTATATAATCCAGTTTTTGTCTCAGCAATCACAGTGGCTACCATTTATTTGGTATGCCATCTGTTCTGTGATAAAGCTCCCATAAACGTACTTTTATAAAAAATAACAAAATGCGTGCATGATGTAATCATACTTGGGAGACAATCAGTAGATTCAAAAAATAGAGATAAAATTTTAAAATTCGGTTTAAGTAAGTGTACATATGTTTCCCTTATCAGTATCTTCCGTTTTTTGCAAATAATTAACACATGATAATGCACTCTTTGGTCATTTTTTTCCAAAAACACAATCTCCTTTTTGGGGTCAAAAAATCACATGTATAAACCATAATTAAATTACTAACCCCTTGCAATATGCCGTACTTTTGACGTTTTAAAAAATTTGGCATTTTTATTAAGGATGGTATATTACAGCCTGTTAGAGCTTTGCTGATATTTGCGCCAAAGTGGTGTGTACTGTGTAGTGACGTCACTAAATTCGATATAACTCGAAAAAAAATATACTATTTTTTTCAATTAGACGCCAAATTAATGTAGGATAAGGTACCCGAAGTTTGTCGTTGATAGCGCTGTCCGTTTGTGAGCTATTGTGAAAATCCCTGAGGGGGGGGCATTTTTCGCCCCCCAGCCAATGGCGGGTTAAACTTTGCAACAGATATTTGATCCCATAATTAACAATGGAAATGGATCTGATCCTAACGGATCTCAGATCCGACAGGATCCGACTGATAAATTATCCCATATTAAAGTATTTTTGATGCAAAATCAACTAAAGGCATACGCACACGGCACATGCCAGTTACATTTGCAACGAATTTAAAAGTACTGACAATTACTTAAAATATGGGTTCGAAAATACCTATCTGTATAATGGCGGGACTAGGAACTTAGTGGATCCCAGTGCAAAATGGTACCTGCGATCTCGGATCCCGGCGGATCCGTCGACCAATGTTGAAGACGGATCTATGATCCCAGTGGATCCGGGATCGAGATCCCAGAGATCCTATCTCGGGATCCGTTTTCGGGATCTGAGCACATGTCTGGTTGAGATATTTCGATTTTTTGTCTACGTCCCATAGAAGCCGAGTTCAAAGGGGAACCTAAACACCTCCCCCCGCGGTAAGGCGAAGGTGGCGCCGAGCACCGGCACGGCGCGGGTTAACCTAACGTGTCAAATTGTAAAACACGGCAAATGACGACGTATGTTGTGAAGAGAACATGTCAGATTGTCAGTAAAGGTATTGTCATTGTCAGTATTGTCAGATTGTCAGTAGGAGATAAAGGACGACGTGAGTTTTCGAGTGATGAGCGCCAAGCTGCTGATGGAGAGCGAATGGGGAGGGGATGCGAGGGAGAAGGGCGGGGTGCACTATCAGAGGTCCACCATCGGGACAGACGGGCGCCTGTCGCGGCGGCGGCGCCACCTCCATCCGCCGCCGTCTCCGACGTGTCGGCTCCTCAGCCGACAGTCGTCCATCAGAGGCCCCGGGTCGTCCCCCCTCCTCTCATTCCCCTCCCTCCCTCGCATGCGTGCCTCTCACGTCACCAACGGTACATCCCCCCCCCTTCCCCCCTGTCGCCGCCGCCCACCACCGCCGGCCCGCCGCTTGCAAACCCGCCACTATGTCTCACCGCAAACCACCGCGGGCCATTTGGCCCGGGGCGCTGGGTCATTGTGATCGTCTTGCCAAGTGTCACGGGAGCGTTGTCTGCATTCCTGTACAAGTGTCGCTACATCCTCTGCCGATATTGAACCCGCGCGGCACTGGGGTCTCCAGCCGAACACGCGGTGCTGGGGGGTAAATTTTATCCCCTTGTATCTTCCGAACCAATGACCACAGAGAGACGCGAAAGGCGGCGATCGAGAGCTATCAATGGGACGAATGTAATACATACCCGATTTTTGTTATAAGGTCTCATGTCAGGTCACTGTCAGGTCCAAGATCACAACTGAGATATTTTAGTTTTTGGGCCATACTTTAATCCATCCAAAGCCTTATATTGAGACTGTTATCGCACAAAGCACTCTCAGGGGTATACTGCATCTCCTGAATCAATAAAAACTGAAATTGTAAGCAAAGGTCAAGATCAAGACCAGGTCACAAAAGTCACTATGGCGAGATGTCTTCGAAAGTCATGCGAATCGTGTTTTAGGGGCTATTTTACACGTATAATTCAAAAGTAGCAGCCGCATTTACAAACTGACATCACCAAAGGTCATGGTCAGGTCATTTAAGGTCAAATTTTGTATTGATTAATTTAAATAAACAAGGGATGTTTCTCGATCAGTTTCAACTACAAATACAACAATGACATTTATTTGTCTGTGTCTGTTCCACAAAAGCCAAAATACGTAATTCAGAACATAACGTCATATTTACTTATACTTAGGGAACCATTAAATTGTCAGTCAAAAGCAAAGTAATTGCTTTGAAATTTGGCTTGAGTATCGTCAATACTTAGTTCTTTAACACTTATTTCGTGTTTAAATATTTGAAAAAAGTCGATTTTCTAGCCAAGTTTTGACAAAAAAAGTTGTCGGTTATTTAGGGATCATTTTTGTTTTGAAGGTCTGAGACAGCCATTTGGAAGACAATGCACTTTTATCTCTTTTGTTTTTGTTTACACTTTGCCTCATTATTCGATCAAATACGATTTTGCAGACATGTATCGTTTTCCCACCAAAAGCCGGCATGACAAGACGTCATTAAAACGTCATTATCTCCCAAAGCACAACACCAAATACAATATATAAAAATCGTGTGAAGCCGAAGAATTGATGCAGCGTACGGTGCTAAAAATTGGGCGTCTCTTCTTTCTATCTGTCATCGTTTTCATGTTATTGAGAAAACCCGGGAGGGGGGATACAATTTACCCTCCCAGCGTCGCGTGGGTTAACGGTGCCTGGCATGTTGTCTCATCGTTAACCACTATGGCTTACCTTGGCGATTTGCGGTATACAATTTTTAGATCCGCAAACCGCAAATAGGAAATAAAGCCTCTTACAAATATTACTGTCACGCTGCAACTTGCAGGACAAATTGTAAGACTTCTAAACAAGGCTTGCTTTATCTCAGAAAAAAATGTAGTAATATATGACGTTATAGATTAAAAGCAAATTGCGGACAACAAGCTTCAATGTTAACTCGGTTATCTGGCCTGAATTTACCTGAAGCCAAGAATAAGGTGGGAGGTCATTCAGGATATTACAGTTTTGTAGATTGGCAGTACGTACTTCGATATATTCTACACATTCTTAGCGAAATTGAATAGCAACGAATACCTACTTAGAGCAAGTACTGTGGTAGTTTTAAAAGCGTTAAGCTCATTCAAAATGGACATCACTTTGTCAACAAGCAGCAACATTTTGTCATATGAATTGTCACCATGTATCACATCAAAACACCCTAACCTGCTCTGGCGGACGATGTGTTTGTTTTCGTTACTTAATTTGGCGTTTAAACGACCTCACAACCACGGGCGGATCCAGGATTTTTAGGAGGGGGCCGCAGACCAATTTAGGGGCGCCTTGGGGTCTGAGGGGCGCCCTGTCATTCTGATAGGGGCGCCAAAAAGGGTATGAGGGGCGCCCTGTAATCCTGACGAGGGCGCCCTGCAGTCAGGATAGGGGCGCCCAAGTGGTCTGAGGGCACCCTGTAATCCTGATAGGGGCGCTTAGTAGTCTGATGGGCGTCCAGTTATCTTGACAAGTGCGCCCTGCAATCAGGGTAAGGGTCCCCAAGTGATCTGAGGGGCGCCCTTCAATCCTGACAAGATGACAAGGACTGAGTGGTCTGAGGGGCGTCCTGTAATTCTGATAAGGGCGCTTAAGTGGTATGAGGGGCGCCCCGTAGTCAGTATAGGGACGCTGAGTGCTCACGTGCTGTCCATCGCCGGGCGCCGGGCGGCGCCCGGCGACGGACAGCCCGTGGGGGCGCCCTTCTGGCGTCCTGGCGGGGGGGGCGGCCCCTGCGGCCCCCTGCTGGATCCGCCCCTGCTCGCAACCAAGACTAATCATCCGGGTCGGTCGCTGAGGACATGTGTAACAAACACACCTGACAGTTCGATTCATCACTGGACGAGGGGCGAGCCCGACGCGGCGGCGGCACCATCACTGACACGCGGGCCCCCTCCAGGGTGAAGAGGCCCCCTCCAGGGTGAGAAGGCCGCCTCCAGGGTGAAAATGTGGACCCTCCGCCCCTCCCGGCTGAAGCGGTCACCCTGCCTAGTGCCTACACCTACCCAAAACTGAAGAGGTGACCCCACCGCCACCGCCACCGCCACGCCGCTCCGATCGGTCGCCCCTGTGATCAATGGCATTGCCTCCAAGGGGGGGGGGGTCAGTCGGTGTGGGTGTGTTTGTGTGTCTCGGCGAGACAGCGATGCGATATCCTCGGCAGAACAGATATTGACAGTGGTCATGGACCGCTATGATGAAATCAGGTATACATCCACACGAGCAAGGTCACCCTTCCAGCAGTTTCGTCAGATTGTATGCAGCGGCTTACAGCCAAGCAGTGGGAGGCATCCGAAGCAGAGCGCTGCGATTGACATTCATAGAAGTGAAGTGCTCAGAATAATGTTGCGTTTATGATTGGTGTGATTTCGGAACAGAGGTGATTTGTCATTTTCCGCGACTTCCTATCTTGTAAGTCAACGTGAGTGTCTGACAAGACCGGCTGAGTACACAACACGTCAGACTAAGGCAGGATAACACGGGACCCGTGAAATGAAACAAGCACAAGAGTACCTACACATGTTTAACATGCTAAAGCTTGGCTCATTTCATGAAGCAGAATCGAGGAGTGTCTGAACACCAAATACAGGGTTTAACGCAGGATTTTAAGTTGTAGTGCATGTAGTTCACGGTTCGCTCTGAACTCGTTGGAGGATAAAGCAAGGACAACAGTCGTATCTGCTGATTTAATTTTGTTGCGCACTAAAGAACATTTACATGGATGAAGACAATACAGCAACTGGTGTGAAACTTAAAACCTATTTTCATTCCACGCTTGTGCGTGGGCCAAAGCATAAAATAATGCAACACGTAGATCAGAGCAATGACATGTAAAACTATTAGAGAGCATTCCATGTTGTGTATCCACGCTTCAAAGGCATTATGAAATGGTGCGAGGTGGCGAAACTAACCCCCAGTTACCTGACAGTTACTGATGTTCTGTTCAGCTTGAGATTTGATAAACCACAAGCCACAAGAAGCCTACGTCGACTAGATGACGACTCACTCAAACTCCATGAGCCTCACGAGTCACGACCGTCAGGTTCCTGACCCGCCGGCCGCCACCCGTGCGTCACCAAAGGTGGCACCAGTGTACCTCCAGCGGCGGCACCAGTGTTCCTACAAAGACTCGTCGCTCTCTCGCCCCGCTCGGGCAATATTTACACATTCCACGCGTGTGTTGGCCAGCTCGCCTCGACCTCAGCCCGCCGTGTAAAAAGCGGCGCCAGACTGCGACGGCGGCGGACATGAGACGCCACCGCCCGGCGCCCACGCCCAACACACCAGCCGGCAGCCGCCCCCGCCCCCGCCCGACGGGTAGCGGCAGATGTCGCCCGCCCTCGGTCAGGTCGAATGTCTGGATGAAGGGTCTGAGGTTTTCCGTTAAGCCCAGTAAAATCGCAATGAACAGTTGGAACTTTCACATCACGCTGCGGTACGATTTAACCATCGCCTTATGAGAGCGTTTTTCACCTTCGCCCTACGGGGGGGGGGGCTGACAGGCCCCTCTGCTAGCTTCCAAACCAAGCAAAATAGAGTAACACGAAAAAAACAGCATGTTGCCTGTCATGTTAGGAATCTGATGGTATATAATTTTTGGGGCTTCAGGTCAACGGGTGACCTTCCAGGTCAAGTCAAAGGACATAACATCGACGAAGTCCAAAAATGAGGCGATTTTGCTCAGACTGTCGTAATTATTAAAGTTATGCGAATAAAATGATTTCGCTAGCGTCAGAGTCTGTTTGCGTCGGCTTAATTAGCTATCTTAGACGAACCCTATCCTTACTATATATATATTATGTCTGGGTTAGTTTTAACAACGTGAGTGTGCCCCCACTCTTTTGAAATATGTGCAAACTATATCTTTCTCTACGGTAAGAAATCTATTTGCTGCAAAATTAATTACTTTGGTTACCGATAAAAGTTCCACGCTGGAGCCCCTTTAGTTGAATTTTTTTACTTAGTACTCTGTTTTGCATCTTGTTTTGTTTCATAAACTCATAAACATCTCACTATAAACAGGAGTAGCGAAGACTGTTCTATTTATTTCGCGCACTAAAGACGATAAAGCAAACCTGTTTTATGAGACAACGATTATGATATAGATTTTTTTACTTTCCAGTTGATCGAGAATCTGCTCATGCAAGCTGTTTCAGTGCTACGAGTTTTTTCTATGCCCAGAGCTAAACAAATATGCTAGGCGTTCTCAAATTTTAAGAGCAATGCTTTCTAGTAGCGAAGCTCTCTGGCACCATGCGGATAATTAAGTACTTCCTAGTATGTTGATGCGACCTTCAATATCTCAGCACTAAAGGCAATGCAGTATTCCGGGGAAATGAAGTACATGGCTAAATTCAAGAAAAAAATATATTCTACAAACAGTGGCAACAACCTCCCACATACCACCCTTGAGTATGGCACACTCCTATTGAATTACTCTCGTTCAGCGTCACTGGAAATTTGTACAACCTCCAGATGATTATTGCTGATTTTGCCGCGAAACGCAGCATTAGCAAGCCCAACTCTATCTCGCCCAGAAAGCGATTCAGTAAGCTTCCAAAATCTAGGAAAATTGATTAAATACCATAAAAAGGTACTATTTCGAGCCCCTTTTGACTCTTGAATACAGAAAAGTATTCTACTTTATTGTCTCTATCTGGTTAAAAAAAGTAAAAAAAGTAATACAAAAAATGAAGTGCAAAGTTCTTAATCAGCTTAGGAAGCCATCACTCACGAACAAAAAAAGAACATTCTTTTGAAATTCTTGGCCCATATTGTTGTTTATTTATTAGTTTCCTCATATATATCCGTTTTAAATTATCTTTGAAAATTGGATTTGTGGGGGATTTTAAAAAACAAGAAGCAACAAATAATATGGACTTTTTCGAGCGTCTAACAAACAACCAAAGTATACATTCTAAACTTCCATATTAAAAAAATTTCGTCAATTTTACGTCCCTGTTGACTTTTCCATTTCTTTGCAAAGTCTAGCGAGAAACCTTCACTTTTCCTATGAATCCTTCAAAAGCAATATGGAATTTCGATTTTTATATGAAAAAACCTCTCGAACAGACGTCGATATAATAGAAACTACCGCAAATTCCCATATTATCTCCAAAACCCACTTGACCAAGTTTAACGAAATTCGGCCAAAACATATTGTCAATAAATTGTTTGTCAAACTCAATAATACAAATTTCAGAAAGATACGCAGCATTTGTCAACAATAATTTGAGAAAACCCTCTGGGGGGGTGGTGTCAGACGAGGGTTATACAACATTTCGCGAAAGCTTCCTCACACGCGGCGTTGTCTCGTGAAAATGATTCCAACCGCTTTACGGTAGGCCAGCGTGATCATCAGGATCGCTAAAGCTGCCGCCTTGGAAGTCAATCACAATGGGTTGTGGTAGCTCTGATATCACTGCCCATCTGTCTGCCTGCCTTCTTGACGTGTGATTCATCACACTTGACCAGCATTCTCTCGACCAGGTCAGATATTTTTCCGTGAAGTTGGACACACGCTGATGACCAATGGCCATGGTGCCTATGGATACCGCAGTATTTCGCATATGCCGGTACGCCGTCTCCCTCACTTCCCATCCAGGAACTTCCACCTTGCAGTTCCAGATGGTTAAGATATCCAGTAAGTGGCCATCAGATATAGGGGTAGCTTTCCAGACATGTCACACTGTCCGCCCTCAAGGGCGGACCCTCAGCACCCCTATATGCCTGGCTGGCGGTGCTGGGTGTGGCGGAGTTCTCTTCTGCTTCCTTTACCTGCAGCACCACTGCTCTTATCGCAGGTCTGACCAAGGCCAACTGAACAAAAACGGTCGAGCCTTTCGTGGAACATGGGACAGGACAGTATTCAGCTATGGGCAAACGCTTCTAAATAAAATATACCGAATGTGCTGAAGATCTCCGACATTAATTTCCAGCCTACAAAAGTTTCCGCTTATAATGTAAGCTGATCTTTTATTGGTAAACCACAACTTTGTGTTTATGCATACCCAAATGATGGCAGGGGCGGATCCAGAGGGG
>VOPJ01014181.1:0-42135 GCA_014673585.1 Semibalanus balanoides
TTGGATATGGAATTGGTTTGATCTAGATTAGGTCTTGGATAGGTACAAAGTATTTGTTGGTATGCCAGTGCTGATCCAGTTGGGACTAAAATTGGTTAAGGGTTTCTGCAAGGACAACCTGAGGAGGAAGACCATTCAAATCATTGATGGTGCGTATGCTGAGGGCATTCCTCCGGACTCGAGACGATGCTTGTGGTTTAGCCAGTTTCCAGCAGTGTCCTCTAGTTGTTGTCAACGTAGTTCTTGATACAAAGTTGTCCGGGTCCAGATCAATACCAGCGTGTAACAGTTGTTAGAGCATTATCATGTCTCCGCGTCACCTTTGGTGTAATACAGGGAGGGGGAAGCTTTTCAGCCTCCGGAGGACGATTCAGGTATGGGCAAGCCCTTGAAACCTGGCACCAGCTTGTCCCCTTCTCTGGACACGCTCCAACAGTTTCTGGTCAGCACGGTTGAATGGTCCCCATAACACATTGCCATATTCCAAATGCGGTCTCACCAGGGTCACAATAAAAAACTAAGACAATATACTAAATTTGCTAGCACAATGTCATGCAATATAATAGTCAGCACTCATCAGTAGCATAAAATCACCCCTCACAGTGTAAATCACCACACACCACCAACATGGATGAGAAATACCTGGATTGGCCAGTCAGCAACGAATGTGACCGACTAAACAACATAAAGGTAACGATTTGTTTGTTAAATTGCATCCAAGCGTGGAAGTGCTTCCGATGCTTTTTCCCTCTAAAAATACAGTTGTTGTTTTTCAACGCATATAAACATTGGTATATATAATACTTGGAAGGTAAGGATCATAATGGTGGGCATGCAGTTGCTGTACATTCATTTTTATTTAATAATATGAAAATAAGGATAATTATGGTGGGCGTGCAGTTGCTGTACATTCATTGGTTCTTTAATAATATATAAAAATGTGTAATGCCATTTCAAATATGGGATCAACAATACTGAGTAGGTACCTATTTGTTCATACCATACATTCCTTAGAAGTAATTTGTTAATCATACCTTTGAGAGCAATTTGTGTGAAAATAGTTTCAATCTAAGGCTTTGGGTGGAAAGTATGACTCATCAACTAAAATACCTTGTTTTTACCCTTGCCCTGGCTGTGACCTGACATTTGACCTTGTTTGAATATTTATTGTATGCTGATTGCTGTGGATGCGTCTCATAGAGAGCTTTCTACTGCCGCCTTGCGTGTCTCACTGCGGTTATTGGATCTGAAGATAATGAGGGGGATGTGTTAACTCACCTGGTTAACTCAACTGGTAGGGTTCCTTGTCTGATAGACCGAGGATTGCATATGGCTAGGAAATAGAGGAACCCAGAAGGAAAAGACATGCCAGCCTCATTTTGAGTGTACAATGTGTTGGACTACGATGAGCAAGGCTGGAATTCAGCGTCTACATGAACAACATTTCAGTGAATGCAATATTTGTCTACTTAAAGCTGCATAAAGTTATTTTAAACTTCTGAATTGGAAGACAGACTGAGAAATAAGGCGGGAACATCCTGGTCCGACAACCAGGATAGGGATCAGGATGTGGGGCTGGGGGAGTGGCTGGTTGCAACTTCCAACAGGGTGCTTTTGACCCCACAACTCCAGCTTGTTTGAAGTGTGTGTGGGGTGCGTTTTCTGTTGGGGGTTGGGAATGAACTGATAGGATATGATGGATTATATTTATAGCTCATGTCACTCAAAAAGTGAAAAAGCTTGTTCCCGAGGGTTAAAGCAAAGAAGACTTGAAGGGAAGACAGAATAAGAGACATGACCGACGGAATCGGCATTCGGGCAAATGGCCCACTTGCGGATCAGAAGTGTAATTTTGGACAGTTTGGGGGGCAAATCCCAAAAATATCGCAAATTCTGAAAACTCATCGATTCGCTGTTTATGTGTCAATAACTGATTTAAACACAAACTTTCTCTAGTAAAAGATGCTTAGTTTTTACGACCAAAACTCAGGAAATGTGTCAAATTTGCGCCGAATTTTGGTTTTGGGGGGGGGCCATGGCCCCTTTTGGCCCCCCTCGGATCCGCCCTGAATGGGCCCCTTACCAGTACGGAGGGAGGTCAGACCTTTTTATCCGTCTGGCTGGCCCTTTCACGCTCGGGAATGGGCTCCTCTTCGAGGCCCCCTCCCCTGGGAAATCCTCTACGTGCCTGATAGACCCTTTTGAGGCGCCCCCTCCCGGACGAAATCCTGGCTACCTGCCTGGTTCATTGGCCTCTCTGAGGGCCCTGAGGATCCTGGTCCAATCCAGATCATCAAAAGTTAATACAAATCGGTGCATCACAGAAATTAAGTGGCCGAAATTCGTAGAGTTTTTCATATGCATTTTGGGGGGGGGCCTTTCAACGCTTGGTAAGGGCCCCTTTGAGGCGCCGCCCCCCTGGACGAAATCCTGGGTACGTGCCTGAAGGACACACCCGGGATATGACATTATTTGACTTTTTTTCTACAAAGCTAAATCACACAGGTATCCATTTGATGTCGTCCCAAATAATTATGCCCGCATTGTTTTGAGCGATGACAGAAATGCTTTGCAAATAATATAGATTCTTAGCCTAAATACCTACCTTGAGGTTTGGATCGCGGTTCTAGCGGGGGGTGGCCCTCCTGCCCCCATGTGGTGACGCCTCTGGTTTTGAGCATCATCTATGGTGTGAATATATTGTCTTAACTTAATCGTGCATTAAACTCAAAAATGGTTGAGTGTCCCTCTTATATACTATAATTGTATAATCAGCGCGTCAAGATCTATCCCTGGGCACGTTTTAAACGTGATCTATGCTATAAACGAAAACGAAAATATGAAACCGTAGTTTTATATTTATATGAAATTAGTTTGACGCTGGTTTGGAAATTTAGTTAACAAAAACAGCAACTAAATGTGTCAGTTTTGTGTGTGCCGCCCTGTAGGTTGGTATGTTTGACCAAGTACTTGAAGAGGCAACTACCACAACATTCTGAACAACAAGGTACTCAATGCTCAAGTTACCGTTGTGAGGTGCCTTTTATTTGATTCATACATTAACCCTCGCCCTGGTGTCCCCAGAATCACTTAAGTTGCTGAGATATAGTTCAGTGGATATTCCAAAGTCGCCAATCACATACTGGCAGTACTTAATTATCGATAGTCGCCAGAGAGCTTTCGCTACTAGAGCATCGCCCCTGGTTAGCTCAGTTGGGAGAGCGCTGGGCTTCTGACCTATCCGGTAGTGGCCAGCCCGGCGAGTCGCTTCGCGGCTCGCTATTTGCTCCTGACTGATGGCCTGCGTCCAGTGGCAGCGGTCGCCTGAAGGTCCAGGTGACGGTCAGTGGAGCTGGGCGGACCGCTGTCAGGTATTTGTGCGGGCACTAAAACTTTCGTCTAAATTATGCGACCAACAGGAATTGTACGATCGTGGTGGTTGGGTCAGGGCCTACGCAACAAGCTCTTTGTTAGAGCTTGTTGGGTAGGTCCTGACGTGGTCGGGGTATCTCCTGACTTCGGAAATCCATCATACCAAAAATTCGGACTAAATTAAAAAAAAATGCTCTTAAATTACAACGCTAGCATTTATATGTTAGCTGCTGACCAATAGAAAAACAACTCGTGAGCACTGATAAACAGCTGGCCGAACAGATTCTCGATCACTTGTTAAACAAACCATATACATTGCTCATAAAGGTTGTTTTATCGTCTTTAGTGCGCCATTTATAGGTACATTTCGCACTCTGTTATAGTTGACCGATCACTGAACTCTTAAGGATGGAGGCGCATCGGCCGGAATACTCGTCTATGACGGGCGGCCATGTGGTAATCACAAGAGCAGTCGGCGGCTGTGTTAAAGGATAGGGGCGGCGGGCACCCAGGCTGACAATTTACAAATATATGAGCGAAACTACTAGTCGTAGAGCAATATGATACACCCCACAATGTTTAAATTGAATGCATAAATGATTCTAGGACTTTTTATTTTTTTATTTGCACGAAAAAAATATTTCACCTATAATTATTCTGCTTTCAATTTGAACATTGATCGGGGTAGTCAATTTTTGCGCTACCGCTAGTAGTTCGGTCATATATTGTAAAAGTCAGCCTGGAGTGCCCGCCCGGCCTATCCTTTAACACAGGGCCGCCGACCTGGCTCATTGTACCAACATGGCCGCCGTCATTAGACAACTCGGTCCAATGGGGTCGCACGGCATAGCCACCCTTTGTGGTGACGATCGTTATGAGTTTTGAAACAAAACAAATGCAAAAACAGAATATAAAGTAGAATTCAACTAAAGGGGCTTCCAGACGTGAATTTTATCGTAACCAATAATCAAAGCAATAGCTTCTTACCATAATAAAAATATATTTTACATTTCAAAAGAGTAGGCACACTCCCTATTAAGCCGAAAAAGGGCTTCCTCAAGCTGTTCTAAGGCACCCCAGGCCGAAAAAAGGGCCTCCTCAGTCGACTAAGGACTCCTTAAGCCAACCGAGGGCCCTTCAAGTCGACTGAGAGCCCCCTAAGGCCGTCATAGGACCCCTTAGGCAGACCGGAGGCCCCTTCAGGCAGGGCCTCGGCTAGGAATTTTCACGGGGGGGTGAATCCTAAAAAATCTTACTAGGGCAATGTAAGCGCAGACACGTTAGCCAGGATTTTTTTCAGGGAGGCGGCCTCGTTCAGTGGTAGATAACATTTTTCGCTCCTCAGTCAAATGCTGTTAAAGTTAGGATCGGGTTGCAGCGAACTCGTATTAATCTTTAGATGCAAAATTGGTCTCCTTAGTTACGTTCCTTGATACTCCTTTACTGGCATAGGTACGGATACAGTTTGAAGTGTGCATAATGGACAAAACATAAGCGTTAGAACAGAATAAAATAGTAGAATAATTACAATAGTGAATAAATCAAATGATAAATTAAACATCCTCATTCAAAAGGCCACACATGTGATGTCCGATTTTTTAATAAAAATATTGGGAACCGAACAATTATAACGAGAAAAGGGATCCACTGGCGCCATAGCTTTTAACCAAACAACTAAATCGATCAAACATTAACACAACACATTTCCTGGCAGCAAATCTAAGCATTTTAAGGTCAATTTTAACCCAGGCCCTGTCGGTGCTCAGCGAGAGCTTAGTCGTGCCAGGGGACGGGGAGGCATCTGACCCCCCCTCAAAACAAAATGTCCAAAATGAGGATTAGGCAGAATCAACCAATGTCGTTACATAGCGCGTCTAGATTCATGTCGAGTTTGTCACATCGCTCAATTCAAAACCTAACGAAGGAGAGAAGCATTGCTTCGGCCGACATTTCCCCCGGTTCATCGCTGTGAATTGAGTGGATTCTGGGTAGGGTATGTTCCTAAAACCACGATTTTAGAAGCTTTGTTTTCCACGGCATCACCATGGCTGAACATGTTTGTTTCAGTTCCCGATCTTAAGGCCAGAAAAAAGGGAAACCCAGAACTGCAAAACAATGTTTTTGCGGTGAAACTCCCCCCAAAATATCAAGTAATAAACAATCCATTGTGTTTTGCTTCTTTCTAGAGTTAAATGGGAGTGAAATAATGCACTTTTCCTTCGTGATGTTTTTTTTGCTTTAAAATTAAAATTACGCAATTTATTTTCTGTTTCAGGCAGTTTTGTGGCCTTTGCCCTTAGCCCCATTTGAACCTGCCAATTGGGGCCCATGAAGGGGAAAACATCAAGAAATCCGGAGCATCTTTTTGGGACGGCGTCTCAACAGATGGAGAGGCTGAGGCAACCCCGAACGTATATAAAATTGACACAGGTTGTCGCGCCGATTTCGAACCGACGCCAACGAAGGCGGAGTATCGTCCTCAAGATCTCAAAGCTACGCTGGGTTCTGTAAACGCCACCGTACTATTGTTTTAAGTTGAAAAGCGGCGGCCAGAAATAACGTATAACCTGTGGCAGATTTACCCCCCAGAATCTCGAGAACCGCTTCGGCCGATTTTGATGGGTCAGGAAAACCATTCGATTCGTCGTGACAAAAATCTTTATTTTTGGACACCGGAATTTATTTTTTGTAAAATGGTGGCCAGGGGGCAACAAATACGATTTTTATGTTTTTGAAAGGTTATTGCGGCCACGTGGACCGAAACCGCTTTTCATTGCACGAACTTTTTGGCTTCCGAATGATCATGTTCTTTAACTGGTAATTATGGGCCCAAGTTACCAAATCAAAAAATCATTGGCGTATCAGGGTATGAAAAATGGAGATTTTCTAATTAAACAAGTATGTGCTCTTCGAGGAATGTTTGGGACGATAGGAAACACATGTGGGTTGTTGATGCTGTAATTTTTAAATTTAAGTTTAATCGCGCATATTGTAGGTGGATCCAGGTATAAAACTGTGGGGGGCACCATGTGCGGAACGCCTTTTTATCATCTTACTAATTATAAGTTGGGCTAATTTGGACAAGGATATCGCTCCAATTGTTATGTTCCTGAGTGCAGCCGCTTGCCCCAAAGTATGTATAATTCCAAGTATGTTATGATGATATAGCAGTGACATAGTGTCTGATGCTTTTATTCACACCGCAAACATACGAAGGAAGCATGCGGCGCACAACCGCATCGAACGACCTCCCAAAAACGACCTTCCTGGGTGGAGCTACTTGGCCGATTTTGTAATTTTAACACAACACACGTCATTCAATTGTAAGGAAATTCCAAAAGTTTGCCAAGACGACTAGACGTAACGGTTCAGAAAGCGGCGGGACGAAAAACTACCGGGGGCAGAATCTGCCCACGCAGGGAATAGGGGTTAACAGACCGTACAATTATCGTATTGTCACCTACGAGTTTTTGCTCACTAGGGGGGCAAAATTTGGCAGCTGGGGAAGAGCCAGCAGCTTCTGTGGGGGAGGAGATTCCCCCAATTAACATGCAATCCATGGATATGGAGAAGGTATATACAGTAAAAAAAAAACGTCAGTTGACTGAAATAATTTGTGTAAAGGCTAGTGATACATCATCTATAGTATTCTAGTGCCTGCCCGTCACGAATTAACTCAGTTTCACTGAGGGGGCAAATCAGTTCCACTGGGGGGGGCAATTGCCCCCCCAGTTAACATGTTATCCGAGGCCCTGCCTTCAGGCCGTCCGAGAGCCCCTCAGGCCTAACAAGGGCCCCTCAGAACGAAACAGTTCCTTCAAGCTGGTTGAGATCTTCTCATGCCGAACGAGAGTCACTCAGGCTGACCGAGTGTTCCTCAGGCCCACTGATTGACCTTCAAGCTTGCCGAGGGTCCCTCAGGCCCACTCAGGACCCCTCACGCTAACCGAGGTCCCAGCAGGTATACCGATAACCGAGGGCCGATCAGACCGACAGATAGACTCAGTTCAAAGACCCCCTCAAGCCGACCGATTGGTTCTGAGGCCAAACGAGACCTTCATGCAAACTAAGGGCCCCTCAAGTCGACCGAGGTTCACTCAAGTTGACCGACGTTCACTCAAGTTGACCGACGTTTACTCAAGCCGACCGAGGGCCCCTCAAGTCTACCGAGGGCCCCTTCAGACCAACCGAGTTACCATCCAGGCCGACCGATACTTCTAAGATGGAATCACATTTTGGCGTGATGAAATATGCAAAGTTCAAAACAGAAAAGCTGTACGAGTAGTTTTTTTTTTTTAATTTTGAAGGGCACACATGTTTTTAAAACATCGGGGGTGGGCTCTGCTCAGCATTTCGTGGCCGGGGCTCTCCCAAAGAGGTATACGTTTCCGTCCCTGAGCTGGTACATTTTATCGGCAAGCTTGTCTGGCGGCGGCGCGCGTCTACTTCTGATTCAACTTGCGGGCATCGACTGCCTTTTTTCCTCTCAACATAGCGAACGGAGCAAGCAGCCTCGCATCTCTCAATGCATGCATCGGACCTCTGCGCTCCTCTTCCTCGTCCCTTCGCCGCGTATAGCGCAGGGCCGTATAACAGGGCCGGGCCGCAGGTATAGCGGTTCTCGCCAAGCCCGCACACCTCGCCGACACCGGCGCACACCGGCCGTACAGTCTCTGGCGCCAGGCCCGCCTCGCGGCCGGCTGTCGGAGGCCGTACCGAGGTCCTGGTTTCTCGTAACCTCCTCACCTCTGAATGCGGCCGGCGGCGGTGGGCGCCGTGGCGTTCGGGGCGGTCCGGTGGTCGGGCAGAACGCGCCCGGTGCTGGCAGAGGTGACAGGTGTCTGGCGCTCCGTGAAGGTCGAGCTGTGACACCGGCCGCGTGGGACTGTAGTCTGTCGTTCCGCGCGTGTGTGACGTGTTGCGACGGACTGAGACAGCGGAGTGTTTCCTGATCGTCAGTTTCGCCGGTGCCGTCGCACGTGATATCGCCAGGTATGTGTCATACGACCGTGGTTGGGTGGATGACTTGCTTTGGCATGTGACTTCGAAGTCAACCATTGCTGGTTTGCGGGAGATGTTTGGTCGCATGTTATCTCACGCTTCCTCGCGCTGCTTGTGGTCGTTCCCATCGCTCGACGCAAACGCACTACGCGTGCCTTCGGCAAGCCATATAGATTGAGATCTGCCAAGCATCAGCTGTGCTGTTACGAATAGCTGTGAAACTCGGCTCAAATCAAACCACGAATTTCGGCTCCCATTTCGGTCATCCCATTCGGGTCAACAAGATTTGGCTGAGGAACGAAATTTGATTCCATCACTATTCACTGACGTGCCCCTTCCCCTGATAAAATTCCTGACTACGTGCCTGGTCGGGACGATGTTTGTCCTGACGATACTTTACGTTGGTTGTTGATGAGGAACATAAATTCGTCAAGGATCGGTGGACGGCGCCTTTGTCCGCTGTGTGGAAGCATTTAGCATGTTCTGGCGCCACATCACACTAAGAGTTGCGGGCCGCCCAAGCAAATCATCATCATTGCATGTTTCCTTCCAAAGGGGGTAAGGGGCATGTCCCCCTTTTCCCTGGAGGCCGGACGGGCCCCCTCTGGCGACCAGCGAGGGCCCCTGGTGCCGAGGCCTAGCGTTTTGAAAATGTTGTAGGCGCCCGCCAAAACGCCTTTACGTCGCATAAAAGACCTCACAAACCTATTAAAATCGTGAGACGATAAATAAACAGCAGCTAGTTTGTCCTGTTAAACCCTAATTACTGTCGGGGGGGCCGAATCGCCCCCCTTGAGGTTTTTTCGCCGTATGGATCATTCATAAAACTTACTCAGAATCTTCAAACTTGCTGGCTTTTCCTAACATTTCATTGCGCAATAGAATGGTGTACTTTTTTCCAAATTGAAGTCAATTAGGAGGGGGTCAGGACAGTTTTTTTAGGGGGCGTGTTCGGCCGTTTTGACACAAATCTGTGCATGTTAAGCAGCTCATGAGTAGTTGTGTGTTTTTAAAGAAGAAAGTGTTAGCAAAAACAGACATCGGTAGAGGAATTGAGTTGTTCTTTCCAGATGGCTATCTCGAAAATTTCAAATTTGAAAATTTTTAAAAACCAAATTTTTGAAAAACTTATTTTTTTTCACAAAATGATGCAAGTTTTTTAATTTTCGAAACGTTTTCAAAAAACCGGATTGTATGTGAGAGAAAACATGACAAATAATATGTGTTGAAAAGTTTCAGGTGATATCTAAATATTTGATGACCTGATGTCAGGTCCAAATGGCCCCCTTTAACCCCTTTTCCCATAAATTAAAGTAATAAAAATTTGAAAAAATGAAAAAATTGAAAAAAAAAACCCGAGGGTTTAATGATTGCATCAATCCAACTATTTCAGTATTCATGTCATCTTGCCCTTCTTGTATGAAAAGGATGGAATTTTTTAGTCAGTGACCTTTTGAAAGTCATTCAGTCACCACCCTTGTATCATAACTCGTGACAAGAACATCATAAGAGACTCACAAATGGTCTCAAAATGTTGTCTCGTCAATTACGCCGTCTTTTGATATCATTTTGACCGACTTACGTCCACCTGACCTTGAACCTTGACCTTGACCTTGACCCGGGTCAAATTTTCGGATTTGACAAAGTTGTATGATTCGAACCGAAATGACAGAGAGAAAACACGATGTTACCAAAATAAAGTGCTGTATATACTTTAGATAACAAGTTATTAACGAAACAAACATGCTGAAAGAACAGGTTTTAACATTTATTGACCTCTACAGCCAAACCAATTGACCCTGAGGTCATTTCTGAAATGCCTCAGCCCGTGAAAAGACAAATTAGAAAGCTTTACAGTGATTTTTTCGGATTCCTCACTAGCTGCCATAGTTTTCCGAGATAATGGCAAGGTTTCCCTGAAAATATCATTTTTGACAAAATAATTTTTGTGACGTCATTTGACTTGAAGATAATGACCCAAGGTCAACAAAATTTAACAACAATAGAGTTCATTGTTTCCGACCTTAAGTCACACACCAAGTTTCATGTTTCAGCTCTTATGGCAGCGGAGATCTGAAGGGGGGGGCCGAATTAGCCCCCCCGACATATTACGTATACTTTCATCCTCCCAGGATAGGGTTAAGCATTGTATGTAAAATACGTAGTAAAGGACCCCAGTCAGTGTGTAGAGGGTCCTCTACCAGCTTTTATAGGGCCCTGCCAATCTGCAGATGACCCCTCGACGGCATTTAGAGTGCCACTGCTGGTTGTAGAGGGCCCTGCCGATCTTCGCAAGTGTTGATCCAGGGAGAAAGGGGCCATGCCCCCCGAAGGTCCTTGAACTAAGATTGTCCCCCCCCCCCATCACAACAACAAAAAGTTTGACAAACGGTTGGTCTCTGCAAATGTATCGTAAAATTAACATTTGCGGCAGTCAAAATCCAGCTAATCACCGTCTAAAACGGGAAATTTTGCGCCGCTTCGCGGCATGACACAAGTTTCGCAACTGCTTATAATTTATTAGAAAATGGGAAAATGAATTGCGTAAGTGTTTGGTAGAGGCTCTCCCTGGCGGTAATTGCTGGTCCCGGCCCAGGGACCAATATTTTGCATCATACCGAGATGTGAAACCAGGAAAAGGGTTTACCTGAAGCTTAGCTCCACTCATGGTCTGGTTTCGATATAAAAATATAATTTTTTAAGACCTTCAATCAAAATTGTAACGCCGCTTCGCGGCGTCACATCAGTGACCTGACTATGGTCAACTGACATGTAGAGGACCCTCTTCCAGCCTTTAGGGATCCTCTGGTGGAGTACTTTGGGAGATACCTTATGACGTTTTAATCACGTCATGTCTTGCCATTTTTGGTGGGATAATAATACATGTTTGACAAATCATAGAAAATCGAGTTTTGAAGCAACTTGCAGATAAAAAGGAAGAAAGGAAATGACATTATATTCAAAATGGGTGTTTCGCATTTTTTAAATTTCGAGTTTTTGACTCCCAAAATATATATATATATATATATATATTTTGTTCGTTGTCGAAAACATATTTGTTGTTGTTAAACAGCATACTGTACTGTTTGTATTATGTGGGCCCCATTGGCTTCGAATGCCCCTAATGACGTTCCTGATCCATTGCCCTCCTCCCCCTGGGCGAAATCTTGTCTAAGCCCTGTCCTCTTCTTGTTCTGACCCTTAATTTTGCTGCGAAAAGGAACACAACTAGTTTTTGAAAGCCGAATTTACGCAGTACTGTATGCTATGTAGCATTTAGTTTGATCCTTGGCCTGACCGCGGTGACCATATAACACATACAATTTTCAAAATGTTCAGCATCCAAGTGGGTAAGAAATATAAGCAGTTTTTGTCCGAAAGAAAACTTTTGTCGTATGCGTTTTCTGGATCGTGGATTTATCTTGACCAGGGGCGTAGGAACTCGTAGAAACTCATTTGAAGTTGGAGGGGGGGGGGCGGCAAAATGCATTTTGAAGTCGATTCTTTCCATGCAACGTCGATAGGCGTAATGTTAAAATTCGAAAATGTTGGGGGCAGTTGACCCCCCTGGCCCATAGGCTCCTACGCCTATGATCTTGACGCTCCGGCGTCGAGGGCCGAAGCGCGTGACTAATTAGTCGGTATTGAAACCAAACACGTCCCTTCGTTTGCTGCGCTGCATGCTGTTGTATTTCACGTCGGAAGATGTTTTTTTCTGTGTTTCATCACATCCGTGCTGATTTTGGTGGACGAAATGTAAATATTTACACTGGGCGTTTACTGGGTAGTGGGTACCTACTTCATTATCGCGGTCTACTCAAATCATTGCATTGCCGAAAAGGATACTCTGACGAAATGGTTACTGTTTGTTAATGTAGGACGGGTTGGAGATGACCTCTGAGAGAAGAACACACACTGGAGAGAATCGTGGACTTCAGATGTCAGTTCTTGGATCAGCTGAAACGACCAAATTTACATAGTAGTGTGATGCGACGGTGGGCTTTACGCGCAAATGACATGGTCCTAGGTCAATATTTTGGCGGTGAAATGTTATCGAGATTGCTCTCGACTAGGCTTCGAGCCCTGCGGCGGTAATACCATATACCGACGGTATTACTTGTGTGGTAGTTAGTAGTAGTACCTCCACACTTCCACAGTAAACGATACAACATGTTCAGCGAGCGGTCGACTGTATTAGTAGTGTACCTCCACACTCCACAGTAAAACGATACAACATGTTCAACGAGCGGTCGACTGTAGTTAGTAGTAGTACCTCCACACTTCCACAGTAAACGATACAACATGTTCAGCGAGCGGCCGACTGTAGTTAGTAGTAGTACCTCCACACTTCCACAGTAAACGATACAACATGTTCAGCGAGCGGTCGACTGTAGTTAGTAGTAGTACCTCCACACTTCCACAGTAAACGATACAACATGTTCAGCGAGCGGTCGACTGCTGCACCAACCGGTGATCCTAAACGTTAATTAACGGTGTCGGACTGCATATTTTGCATTCGACGCGTGGTTCAGTTTCGGGCAGGTGGACATCAGTTATTTTTGGACGATAAAGGAGTGAATAAACGTAAGACTGAACTGGATGAGTGGATTATTTTGGCTCGCTCCAGTGTGCTTGTTAATTGTTCCTTGATGCGGACGAAGCAAAGGCAAAGGCTGGGTTGAACTCGCGTATTTTGAAAGGAGTGAGGAAAACTTCTTCGGAGTAATGATGCGAACGTCATGAATCTCACGATTACATAGGTTATTTTAAACATGATTTATGCAATCCATCTTTCTGTTACAGCGTCTTCATTAGAACTACGCTTATGATGCAATTTCCTTGAAGCCTTTAGTGATATGCATCGACAGGTAAAGATGTTTCCGTAAATTACTTTGCGGTTGCTACCGCTAAACCAGGCAAATGTGTCCGTTAGTTTCTTCGTGACGGTCGTGCTTCGTTAGTTTATAACTACTTTGCTGATTTTTCGATGGTTCAAAGGCTCCGACATGTTCTAAGAATCTCGTGTAACCATGCTAGAAATAGCAACAGCAATTTCCGGTTATTGCCTACTGACTACATTACGTTCGAGATCGAGTGCGGAACAATTCGTTTATGTGATTAAGGCGATGCAACCCTCCACGTCCGTGAAGTTCGGAAATCTGCGTCCGTGTGCGTCCGTACTCCGTACTAACCGCCGTTATTCCTGCGTGCGCGTCGCGTGTGTGACGTGCGTGTCGATGGTGACGGCCACTGGACCTGATTCGCCACCGATCCGGATTGTGAGTGAGTGAGTCACACTCACTTGTGTCGCGTGGGACTCGACCACCGCGCGTCCTTCGCATTCCTCGACACGGCAGCGCGCGGTGATGTGCGCCCGAGGACCGCAGTTCTAATGAACGCCGTTCAGCCCGCCAGCCACGCTGAGCGGTCCTGTGCTGCCGCCGCCGCTCCGCGCTGTGACGGTATTGTGTGGGACCGCCGGACGTCAAATGGCCGATCGTGACGGGCCCCGGCTGGAGGCTTTGTTCCCGTGGAGGTGCGATGAAGGAATGCAGCAGTGTGAACTGTGATGATTTAGTGAGAGAAGGGGTTGTGCGTTGGTGGTGGTGGTGGTGGTGGTGTGGGCCCCTGGGTGTTCTATTGGTTTGAAAGCTCTTCGGGACTATCATGTTGCTCTGGTTTGATTCATGTTGCTCTAGCTTGATGAGCTAAGCGTAACTGGTTTGATAAGAGGCCCAGTAGTTGAGACGCTCTGCCGTCGGGTTGCCGTGTCATCCGAGCGGTAGCGTGTGTCAGCAGTCGGAGAAGCCGAGCCTGACACTGACACCGAGCCCGACTCTGACACCGACCGGACACTGACACCGAGCCTGACACTGACGCCGACCGGACACAGTGCTCCGGTTCGACCCAGACGCGACACCGGCCGTATAGCACGGGTCAGTGTCCCCGGGCAACTGAGAGTGCAGAGGCTATGCTCAGTAACTCGCCCCAGGAACGGGGAGCTCAGTCGGTAGAGCTTTGGGCTCGTAATCCATGTGTTCCTGGCTCGAGTCTTGCTACGGGTGAGGTCATTCGGTTCCTTCGCTTGAGTGGAGGTGAGAGACACCGACTTAAAAGGACAACAACGGTCGTGAAGCCCAACACCATCACTAGTAATCCGACCCGCTCACTGAGATTTCTCGTCTGTTCACAAAACCACAGCTTGAAATGCTGAATAAGGTTGTAACATCACTTGCAGGGGCACGCTCCCGTGTACCGCATCATAGCTCCACACAGGGGCGGATTCATGCAGCACTGCACACAAGGAGCCGGCTTGTCTATCGAAACAGTGCGGCTGTGTTCTCCGCGTGGCCAGCCGTTCCCGAGGGAGCCGGTGTCTGCCTGTGTACCACCGCCGCCACCGCCACCGCCACCGCCGTCGTCGCCGTCGTCGCCGTCGTCCGCTCGCTGTTTTCCCCCGCCGCTCCCCTCGCGGCGTTCCGCGAGTGTCAATGAGCCGCGTCGAGCGCGACGCGGCCACCTGACAAGGGAGAAGCGCGCGGCATAATAGCGCGTGAAACACGAGAAATTAGTGCAAACACGACCAGCGACGGGTGCCGGTAACCGGAGACCCGGCTCCCCGCGGCCTGGTGCGGCGCGACCCTGTGGTGCGTCGCACGGGGAAGGGTGCTGTGATGAGGAGTGAGGAGAGGGACTGGCAGGCCCGGTCGGTGGCTGCTGGGAGGGGTGAGGAGTGCGGACCAGCCCGGTCAGTGGCCGCAGGCGATACCGCCGCGGGGTAAACACCGCGACCCGGCGGCGGCGACGGTGTGTTGTTTTTGCCGCAGCCGCGCCGCTGCTCGTGTTTTTGCCCGAGTCGCTGGCCGCTGGGCCGCGGCGCTCCGCGTGGAATGCCTGTACATCATGTGCGGCCCCAGTGGCGGTGATGGCTGCGGCGCGGTCCTGCGGCATCCATCTCGAGCGCGACACGCCGACATCTGTGGAGGCCAGACGCGGCGAGGATCGGCCCGCGAAGGTCAGCGGCCTCCAGGAGACACGCCAGTTCCGTTGACGCAGTCCGCACGACACTTGCCTGCATGCGGGTGGTGTTTCAAACCGGTGTCGAGTGATATTTGGATTAAAAGGACTGTCACATATGTTAAAGTTCTAATTGAGTACCGCTTTTATTTTAGAGTTTGTTATAGGAATTTCGAAGAGTATAACCTCATTCAATTTAGTAAATTCGAGAACAATCGATCGAGTATCGCCTTATCGTGACAAAAAAAAACATAGAATACCGGTACGGGATCAATAAAGAATACTTTGAAAATCAAACTGCGACTTTTGCTCGAACTTCATCGATCATTCATATTCAAGATCCATACTTAATATGTTGTGCTAACATATTGTGTAGTTAAGATCGCGCACTTCCAGTTAACGAACCCTAAGCCCATATCATCCCAACCAACCGATGCTGACCTGCGTAATGTTCAACATGGACCAGCTGACCTTTGACAAGTCACGATTCCTGTAATATGATCAGAAACCAGTCAGCACACTCGCATGGAATGCGAATGAAGCGATGTATCGATAAGAAATGCCTATCGAGCGATTTAACGACGTCTGCTGCATACCGATTGACATGTTTGCCGATGCTGGACACTACGCCACACATTTTGACACTGGTTCTGTCGAAGGTGACGTGTTCGACTGCTCATATGCCCCATCGATCATCTTTTTATCAGACGTCTGCTGATCGATCTCATAGAGCACCTGCAGTTGACAACAGAGGTGTTACCCTTCAGGTAGCGTCGGTAACCCTTCACCGGACATGGCTTGACAGGCCAGTCGGCTGTGTCATGTGTGTTTGATATCGCCGATCTGTCCTGGCGCCGGCTCCCCTGCGCCGTGCAGCACTGTGTCGGTGTATTGCATTGTGTGGGTGTATTCATGGTCCGGCTGCCTGCTGCTCGCAGCATGCGGCCGGCGCCCGGCTCCAGCGCCAGCCGATAGTGTCCCCGTGATGAACGACCGACCCGACCCGGCCTCCGGTACCCGAATAGCCGGCGGCGGTGACCTCTGGCCTGGCGCTGCACTGCTCGGTTGGGTGCCGTCCAACGCCTGGAAGTCGCCCCGACGCTGCAGCGCCGGTGGCCGGCGGTCGGCAGGTGTCGATGCTCGTCAATGTGTCTCAGATGTCGCTTTGCGGTGGAAGCGGGTGGATTTGAGCTGGGGCTGCTTCGTCAATTTGTTTTGACTGGGCCCTAGTGTTTTTTGCCGGTCTGGTTGTACGGGTTGCTGGCTGGGCGTTATCACGTGTCGGTATGAGAGCTGCTGTCAGCAGTGTCCGCTGTCTCCTGAGTGCTGAACCGGCAGCTCTGTCTGTGACCTCGGTCACTGGACACCGCACAGGCTTCCGACCCGGCTGGGCCGCTATTTCAGCCACCCGCCGCGTAGGCGGGCGGAGCGCCGCCCCGCCGCCCGCTACTTCAGCCGCCCGCCGCCTGCCCTGATCGTATCAGGCCGCATGGTGCTGGGCGGCTCCGGGCTGTTTTGTTGATCACATGGAATGGTGGTGGTCGTTAAAACGTGCGCATGTGCCGGAGAAAGTCGGCCCATATCTTACGCCTTTCACCGCCGGGCGGGGGTCAGAGGTCAGCCGCGTGCAGAGGCTCGGCGCAGACAGTGCCCTGTGATGACCCGAGCATGACCTGAGCATGACCTGAGCGGGTCACGGTGGGTCACGGCGCCGGAGAGGCGGATACGGCGGCGTGGGAGAGGAGCGGGCGCCAGAAGGTCCTACCCTCTCTTACCGCAGTGTGTATTGTCCAAGGTAGCGTCTTTGCGGTGGTCAATTTGGGGAGGATGAAGAGTTTTTGCTCGTTGCGGCTAATGACTTCGGTTACGGTTCTTCCTAATCATTCAGTTATGGTCCTTAATCCTTTGGTTGTGGTCGGTTTCGTGTCTTTCGGTCCGTATGTGACCTTCCTTATTCCCTCATTCATTCATGTGTCCTGTTCGATTTGCTATCTGGATTCGTCCTTTTTCTAGTCCCTGATGCCATTCCCTGATTGTACGACTCATCTGTAGTCAGCCGTGCTACCAACTCGGCAGTTCTCAGACCAACTGAAAGCTGCCCAGATGATCTGGCCACACTCGGTCATCGCTTCTCGTCACTCTGAGAGGTGTGCCGGTGGCTGTTAGCCTTAGGTAAGCACCGAGAGGTGTGCCATTGGTAGTTAGATAAGCACCGAGAGGTGTGCGGTGGTTGTTAGGTAAGCACTCTGGTACCTCTGGAGATGTTTTGGCTAGATAACCGTTTGAGTTTGTATGCAGTGCCCTGCTGTCTGTGTAACTCAGCGTCAAGGCCTCGTCGCTCATCTCCGCGGATTTATCCAATATTGTTTCATCACTGCTCGTGATGATGCGGATAGTTATGATGTGCGCTGAGGAGCTCTGGTACGTCGTATCAGCTATAAAGTTTATCAGCTTCATCTATTGTTTGCCATGAATATGGCCGTTTTATGAAAGGCGGTCTGATGTGACTTATGAATTTTTTTGTTCGGATTAAGGCTCATAATTCTCCGCTGTCGTCTTTTGTTCCTCCTCGTTAATTTCCCAGTATATTGGATGCCTTTTGTAGCGTGTCAGGCTAATGATTGCCACACATGATTGATGTCCTTGCCGTACTTTGCTGCCCCGTGTTGTATTGGCACGACAAAGCGCTTGAATGTTAATTAAGTTCGCCAGTTCCTGCCAGCTTCATGTTAGTTCCTCCCTGATCTGTACGCTGGCTGGGGAACATGAGGTTTCAGCCGTCAGACCCTCAGTCAATCCAGTCCCAATGGTGTCGACCCGTGTCGGCACACATACCTGGGATCCAGTCGGGGCCCTCAGACGGTCCGGTGCAGTGATGGATTTCTGGCCGTTTTCTGGTCCGGTGTTTTGCTCTCTTCAGTGAGTACTCCCGTCTCAAGCCTTAGCCTTTCGGTTCAGCGAACCGCTGCGAAGTAAAATCATTAGATGCAAACTTGGGTCACAAATGAGTTATATTCTAACCAAGAAAAGTAATATTTCGGGACTACGAATTAAGGGGTATATTTAGCGTGGTAAAACTCGGAATTATGATTAATTTCATAATCTAGGTAATTCTAGAGTCGAGAATTACCAGTTGGCCACAAAGTTGCACTCCACGGGAATGCGCGGCAGCGATGACCCGGGATTAGCTGACCGAAGGGCTGAGGCCGAAACGGTTAACTCATTGAAGAGAGCAAAGTACCGGTCCAGAAACGGCTAGAAATCCAACGCTGGTCCGGTGTGACCTCAGACGGTCCGGTGTGACCTCAGACGGTCCGGTGTGACCTCAGATGGTCCGGTGTGACCTCAGACGGTCTCGTGTGACCTCAGACGGTTCGATTTGACTTCAGACGTTCCCCTTTGACCTCAGACGGTCCCGTGTGACCTCATAAGGTCCCGTGTGACCTCAGAAGGTCCCGTGTGACCTCAGAAGGTCCCGTGTGACCTCAACAGTCCATGTGACCTCAGACGGTCCGGTGTGACCTCAGACGGTCCGGTGTGACCTCAGACGGTCCGATGTGACCCCAGACAGTCTGGTGTGACCTCAGACGGTCCGGTGTGACCTCAGACGGTCCGGTGTGACCTCAGACGGTCCGGTGGACCTCAGACGGTGTCGTGTGACCTCAGCGGTCCCGTGGACCTCAGACCGGTTCCGGTTGACCTCAGACGTCCGGTGTGACCCAGGACTCGGGTGACCTCGACGTCCGGTGTGACCTCGACGTCCGGGTGACCTTAGACGGTCCGGTGTAGACCTCAACGGTCCCGTGTATCTCGAACGGTCCGTGTGACTCAGACGGTCCGGTGTGACCTCAGAAGATCCCGTGTGACCTGAGACGGTCCCGTGTGACCTCAGACGGTCCGTGTTGACCTCAGACGGTCCGGTGTGACCGCAGACGGTCCTTGTGACCGTCAGACGGTCCCGTGTGACCTCAGACGGTCCTAATCCGGTGCGAGGTCGGCCTGTCTCGGCCTGTAGCGCTCAGCGTCATCACTCCTGTGACAATGGCCCTCCTCCCGGCGGCGGCGGCGGAGGTGCCGTCCCGCCGGCCCGTCTGATTTGCACGCATTCAGCACCGTTATCGATGGGCACGCGTAAAGCGGCGCTCGCGGCCGGCGCGACGCCGCACAGATTCCAGAGGCGTCACGCGGCCCATGTCCCGTCAAGAGGTCCTATCCCTGATCTCATCCCATCGTCCCAGCGCCGGCCGAGCGCCGGTCGCCGTCCCAGCGTGTCTCATCGAAAGATGACCGCTCGCCGCCAGTCTTGCCCGTACCGGTCCGGCTAAACGCCCCACGATCCAACGCTGAGCCGAGCCGAGCCGAGCTGGTCACTCGACCGTGATCACTGCTCAGAGGGCAGGGCCTCCGGGCGCGCCGTGCTCTCTTGATGCCGCCGGCGGATTCCTGGCGTCTGTTGACGCCCGGGGCACGACAGTAAATTAGCGGGTGTGGCGGCACGGCCGCTGCCCGCCGACGACCCGCGGCAGGTTTAATTTGTCGCGGTGTCGCCGCATTCGTCGGCAGGCGGACGTTTGTGGCGGTGACGCAGCCTCCGGCGGCTTCGTGAGCTGTCCGCTGCCGCCCGCCGCCGCCGACCGCAGTCCTTGGATTGAAGCTAACTAACGCTGTTCCGCGACATTTCGGATTCCTGAGCCATATGTTGTTACAGCGAGCGGGATCCGGCATTCTGCCGTGCGCTGTCGTGTGAATCCTGAGCGTTCTGGTCGAGCGCCAGCCTCCGCCTGGGGGCGTGTGCTGTGCCAGTGGCCTGTGTGGGTTGGGGTGGGCGCGGAGCCTCCAAACGGGCCTATTACTACCGACTCACGAGGATGGAATGTCGGCCTATAATCGGCCCCGCGAGACGTGGGAATCGCGCGGAAGAATGCCGTGCCGAGAGGCCGCTGCTGCCTTAAACTGCAGCGCGGCTAATGACGGACACTGAGGCTACGATAGTCCGTAATTTAGAGTTGTCGTAATAGGCCTTGGTTATAATCGCATGGCGATCTAGCCTAGGTACTGCAAAGTGTCCTATGAAGTCCGTTTGCAGTGTAGATTTGTTCAGAGAACATAAATATATGTAACGATGAAGACACATCGCCATAAGTATGTCCAAAAATACCCTCAAGTTGACAGCTAACATGTGTATTTGTATAAACAGTGATGAGAGGTAAGGGATAAAAAGTTCGGTGGAGTAGTACATCGTTTTTACAGCTAAGCCATTAGGTTCTAATCGTATTATGAAACAGGATACTGAAATTGAAACGGAGGGGCTAAATCTATTTGTGTCTTCTCTACTATAGGCTATTTGTAGATACACTTGCAAATGTATACGGATGCATGGTTAAATCGTTCATGGCTAAATTCACAACGCCGGCTTATGTAGGTATGTTTGATTATTTTCAGTATTTTCGCCACGGGGCTCGTGTGCATGACTAAGACTAACCATGATTATATGCAGACCCCTGCGGAGAATACTAAGATCGGCCTGAGGGGTGCACAGCACACCTTGGTAACTTAATCCTCCGAGCCCACCATATGTCTGTAGTTGGCCTTCACTCCTCGTCACTGTGCTGATGACACGTTTTTACAACAGCCGCGAAACTCTGGCTGGGTAAGTGGTCGAGTCTTCCCGAAAGTACCACGTTTTCGCGGGCGCTGATCACTTGTAATCTTCTGCTCCATCCTGTATTAACCCGCTCACCGCCATCCACCACCGCTGCCGTCTAGGTCAAGGTCGTCGGCAGCGCGAACCGTCGGCGCGCTGGGCCCCGTGTCAAAGGTCAACAGCGGCGCAGTGGGCGCGTGCCACCTCCGGCCCCAAGGACCCCGCGCCACGCCGCGCCCAGTCCCGGCCGTGGAAACCCAGCTGGTGGGGCTGGGGGTAGGACCGAGGGGGTCTGTCTGACGGCACTGCGCCGCAGCCTAGTCCTGCACTCTGCAGCCGTGGTGTGGAGAATATTGCGCCGTGGTGCAGGGGGCTGGTGAGGAGGAGGGCCGAGTCTAGTCTGGTAGAGGGGTGTCTAAAGAGCCTGGCAGCGTCCCTTGCCTGTCGAGCCGACCAGCGGAGGGTGGTGGAGCTGTTGGTGATTGTGGAATGGGCGGGCGGCGTAGCCTGGTGCTGCCTCGGTGTAGCCTGCCCTGGTGTGGGGAGGGTTGTCTGGCCAGTGTGGCGTCCCCGTCCGGTGTAGCCTGCCGTGGTGTGGGAAGGGTTGTCTGGCCAGTGTGGCGTCCCGTCCGGCCAGTGGAGAGCGGTGTAGCCTGCCGTGGTGTCTACACCGTGCTGCAGATGTTGCCGGGCCAGTGAGGCGTCCCCGTCCGGCCAGCAGTGGAGCGGTTCGTGCGGCGGCCGGCGGGCGGGGATGGGCGGGCGCCGCTATAAATCTGCCATCTCCCCGTCGCCGGCGGCCCGTCGTGACGGCCCGGCCGTGGGAACGACGCGGGCCTCGGCCGCTGCAGCCAGACTGGCCATTACGGCTGCTCATTTCCTGCCCAGCCGCCGGCACACAGTTGTTACGGGGGTCTCACGGGGAGGCGCAGGGTGGACAGGGGCCGGTCGGGGCGCGCTGTCTGGGTGTCGCAGGTCAGGTCAGGTCGGCACCGAGAGCCGTCGCGGGGATCTAGTGGAGAGACGGCACGAGGCCGGCGGGGGCTAATGTGGTGTCACGGAATGTTGAGACCCGGGTCAGACTGGTGTCTCCCCGGCCCGGCCGCATATTTCCCAAGTGTGTACAGCTGGCTGGCATGTTCGGAAATAGCAACCACTTAGGCAGGCATAAGTTAGTCGAAAATACAGATATTGCTTTGCTTTTTTGGGGGGAGGGGGGAACATCGTCCATACTTGGTTCTCTAATATATCTTCCAGTTTTTCAATATGTTTTAAAATTTTGATTTTGGGATAAAACAAAAAATTATTTTTGGGAAACAATTTCCCAAAATCAAACTTTTCAAACATATTAAAAATTGGAAGATATATTGGAGAACAAAGAATGGACGATGGCGAAAAAAATCAAAAGCAATATCTACATTTTTGACTGACTTATGCCTGCCTAAGTGGTTGCTATTTCCAAACATGCCAGCCAGCTGTACACACTTGGGGAAATATGCGGCCCGGACATGGGCAAGCCGGTATCTGAGTACGCCTGGTCTGATTTGCTGCATGGCGGATTATGGTGGCCCGTGGCAGCGATGGCCCGCCGTTGCTCGAGTGTTATCTGCTTTGCAGAATTACGCTGATCTCAGACCAGAGATGTGGGTGGCGGCAGCCACTGATGCTAAAAGGCTCTATGTCTAAAACCTGGCTATATATGAGTCAGGAGCAGAGATCACAGTTTACTCGGCGTACCTTATGAATTTATGAGGTTCAGGCCAGCTAGCCTATCACTCTCACTTTATGAGTCAGCTGGGCGTGGGCCCAAATCATAGCGCTAAAGTGGCGCCTCCGGACATACAGACGGGAGGACTTAGTGCACTGGGAAATAACAAGTGGTGGCGTTTATCGCGCATTCTTTTATTCGCTATGTCTTAATCTCTCTCACCATATGCCTTGTTGAAAGCGCATGTTTCACCGACTATTTTCCGCTCCATATGTAAAACTCACATGTCAGGTCATCGCTCTGTCGGGGCGAGCGTGCCTGCGGGTGGTCCGCGGGGGCGTGGCGGGTATGGCGGCGCGGTTCGCCACACTCAGAGTATTCTAGCCTTGAAGTGGGCTTTGCCCACTCACTTAATCGGTAGCCGCCGCATCGGACTGAGTCCGGTGCAGAATATCCAGCGGCTTCACAGGTGGATGGAGCGGGAGTCTGCGGCTTGTCACCTGTGATGCCTGCCCCGATTGGATGCCCACGGGCCCGCTGAATGCCATTGTAGAGTCAGTGTGTGTCACTTACTATTGTCGCAAAACTTCCACACTTCGCGGTAAGTGTCGCGACGAATGGCTTGCCGCAAGACGACCACATGCAACCCAGCCCGTCACCTTATAGTTGCATCCCATGTCCTGCGTCAAGTCTCTCATCGGTTACCGACCAGGACGTTTATAAGTAATTACTGAAGGTGGCGGCCCCTCGCCTCCGGCTGTGGCCCTCCATGCCCGTCCTCTCATGCTAAGCGACTTCTTCTCGTCTATACATTTAATCACCCCCTCCCATTTGCTCTTGAACGTCACCGCTTGACGTCCCTAGGCGCTCCTTTCCGCTCTGTCTTTGCCTTCTGTCGGCGGTGGGCGTGAGCACGTCGAGCTGCCCTAAGTCTATTCTGATATTATGGAGAATGCGATGACCAGAACGTGCGCACTCTCATACTCAAAGAATCGGTATGTGCTGTGCTCTCCAATCTCGGTGTACCGCTGCCACCCTGTCCAAACTCAACCGCGTCCACCGACACGTATGACTTTTTAAAAGTTCAGCCTCTCATTTTTCTTTTCGATAAAAAATGTTGACAGTTGTATCAGTGTATCTGTCATGATAGAGAGACGATCTTCATGGCTGCCAATCCGCGTGCCTCAGTAACAGGTGGTTCGGCTGTTCCTGTCTCGGCCGTCTGTCTAATGGCAGCCGTCAATAAATGATTATCCGATTACGGCTTATTTGCTGGGCTGAGCCGCCGGCTGTGCGGCGTGGCTCGCTTATAATCTGAGTCATTATCGTTGTATCATATGTCCAGCGTTTCCCCACGGAGGTCACTGCTGAGACTCTGAGCCCTGCCTGACGCCGCTGACACCTATGGATTGCGGAGGTCAGCGCGACACGCAGAGACCGCAACCGAGGAGCAACGCCGGAATGGCCCGGCGCATTTGCACAAGGATATCCCGACCTGCACAGACGGTCCTGGTCGCGTGAGCTTGATCTCGTGCATCATGCTGACTAGTCTTTCCGAGAGAAGCTAAACGAATGGCGTGATCTTGTTCTGACCTGACACTGAACACTGCATGTAGCAACCTGCTCGACTTGAATGAAGATTCTTAGTCTGTAACTTTGACTGCTGACTTGAAGAACATAGCAGAGGATCAAACCCCTGGGCACTGAGTCTTGCTTCTGACGAGTAAGAGAGGGAGTGAGTCCATACTGTCTTGTCTCACAAAAGAGTTGCCCAGGAGCGCGCGACACATCTAGGTGAGGAACCGATATTTTGTACATACTGACCGTGACTAAAAGAGTTATCAGATAACTCGAACGTACAGAGACATAAGTTCAAGCATTTGTTGACACTAATATGGAGTTTAACGGGCCGTGAATGGTAGACTTATTGTAGGTGCATCCATGATATCACAGCTGAGCGCGGTTGCTCTCGAGACTTGCACAGCCGGTTGAACGTAACATTGTGAGTGACCATGAGCAAATACATCGCATGCTGCGTTTCAAAACACAATCACATATCAGTCGGGTTAATATCCCTGACTGCTTGCTGCTTCCTGACAACACGCTCCCCGGCGACCTGGTGAGCTTCGAACGGGTTCGGTCTAACCTTTGCCTGCCGTGGCCTGCCGCTGAGCTCGATGGGTTTTCGAGCGGGTCTGGTCTACCCTTGTGTACGGTGGCGGTGCGCCCGCTCTGGTCGACTATGTTTAGCTGAGCCTCCACGTGCCTCGGTTACCTGTGAACAGGTCCTGTTGGCCTGTCTCCAGTCTCTAGTCGCCGGTCTGCCCCAGTCTGCCGTGTACGGTGCAGTGCGGGCGGCACGGGTCGGGTCATTCGCCCCGGGCCGCCCGGCCGTCCGCCGGTCGCAGGTAATTGGCCGTTTTTACGCGCGCGGCGGCGGCGGCGGCGGCGGCGGGGCGCGGGTCAGCGCCGCTGCCGACCCGCTGGGAGCGCGCCGACCAGCCGTGGGAGTGGAACCGACCCCGCTGCCTGTACCGGTACGGCCGCCGCCGCCACCGAGCGCGTGCCGTCTGCAGTCTGCACTGGCCGCGACGGCGGCAGAGCACGGGCGGCTGGACCAGAGGAGACCAGAGGTGCCGAATGGGTGCCGGGACGTGAGGGGATATCCAAGTCGCGACCCCGTCCCCGCAGCGGAGAGACGCAGCAGGACGAATGTGCCTTGATTTCTCGCGGTGTGACATCAAGGCTGTGTTTCAAGAGTTGCCTGAAGGTGGAGATGATGGCCCTTCTCTTCTCTTTCCGCAGACATTACGGAAGGAGAGATTGTGACATCACCGGCCGCTTTCGTCATAGTCCAGTGGGCTGCTGATCAGATTTAGATAACAGTGGTCACCGTCTCAGAGTTTTGTCACTGTGGGGATATTCGATGATGCAAACTTGAACGTGTCGGCTTGTGACGTAATCAGCGGAGGAAGCCATCTGCTACTAGGAGGGTGACGTGGAAACTTGTTGTGATAGGCTTCCGAGAATCGTCTTTTTGCTTAAATCCTTGGGCAGGTAGTGGTGTGCTGCTTGTAGAAAGACGGCTATTGGATCCATTCAGTCTCGGTTGAATCCGGTAGATCCAGTCAGTCCCGGTTGAATCTGGTAGATCCAGTCAGTCCTGGTTGAATCTGGAAGATTCTGTCAGCTCGACTTTGCTCTCCAGTCGTCCCCCGTGTGATGCTGTTCGTTCCGGCCAGCTCCGGCTGATGCCTCCCGTCTCCAGACCTCCTCGACTGTCCGTCAGCGGCTGATGACTGTCCGTCAGCGGCTGATGACTGTCCGTCAGCGGCTGATGACTGTCCCGTCCATGCGGCTAATGACTGTCTCGTACAGCGCTGATGACTGTCCGTTTCAGCGGCTGATGACTGTCCTGTTCAAGCGGCTGATGACTGTCCGTCACAGGCTGATGAACTGTCCGTCACGGGGCCTGATTGACTTCCGTTCAGGGCTGATGACTGCGTCGTCAGCGCTTGATGACTGTTCCGTCGCGGCTGATGACTGTCCCGTCCAGCGCTGATACTGTCCGTCAGCTAGGGCTGATGAACTGGTCCGTTCAGACGGCTGATGACTTGTCCGTCAGCGCTGAATGACTGTTCCCAGTCGGCTGATGACGTCCGTCCAGGGCTAGATGACTGCCGTCAGCGTGCTTGATCGACTGTCCGTCAGCGGCTGATTGACTGATCGTCAGCGGCTGGATGAATGGTCCGTCAGCGGCTGACTGACGTCCGTCGTCGGCTGATGACTGTCCTTTCAAGCGGCTGAATGTAACTGTCCGTTCAGCGGCTGATTGACTGTCCGTCAAGCGGCTGCATGACTGTTCCGTTCAGCGGCTGATGACTGTCCGTCAGCGGCTGATGACTGCCTCCGTCAGCGGTGATGACTGTCCGTCAGCGGCTGATGACTGTCCGTTCAGCGGCCTGATGACTGTCCGTTCAGCGGCTGATGACTGTCCGTCACGCGGCTTGATGAACTGTCCGTCAAGCGCCTGATGACTGTCCGTCAGCCGGCTGATGACTGTCCGTCAGCGGCTGATGACTGTCCGTCAGCGGCTGATGACTGTCCGTCAGCGGCCGCTGCCCTGCCCTGCCGTGAGACGCTCTGATGGCTCAGCGGCCGTCATTACTGACCAATTTCTGCTGCCCGGCCTGGCCCAGCGCGACGGAGACGGTCCCACCCGCCGGGGTCAGTCGCCCGAGTCGCACCCTGCCGGCGGCGACCACACTGACCGCAGGCGCCTCCTCCTCGCAGCGTCCACCGTGGCACCGTAACAGCGTGGCACCGTAACAGCGTCACGTCACAGCAGCGTGTGGAGCACGCGCCAGGAGCGTCTCTACCCCGAGGGCATGGCTCCCACAGACCGAGCACCGTACGGTGGTCTCTCCGGGCGTGGGGTCGGCCCACGGTCCCATGGGGTGGCGTGCGGCTGACACGTGTGAGAAGCCCCGCGGCGGTGGAGGTGGTGGAGGCAGTGGCGTCTGCCCTCAGGCGCTGTCCGCTGGACGCTGGGTGGCAGTCCCACACTTGGTCGATAGTGGACCTCGGGGCATGGTACCAATCATACGGCGTTGATAGAGGTAATTGCGAGGAGGCGACCGTGTGAAGTTTTGGTTAAACGTTTGGCATGCTTGTATGTATTGCGCGAATTGGAATACTGAAAGTTCGCCTGTTCTCTTTCGGAGACTGACAAATGCGACTAGCTGAGTGCGGCCGACCCAGATGTGACTCCTTCCCTGCCCCACCACACATCCTGTTCGCTATCGTGGCGCCTCTATTGTCTACCGTGTGGCGTCACGTCTGTGGTAAGTCGTCATCTCTGACGGTGTTTTACCGTTCGGTGCCACCCCTGACGCTGGTGTATATCATTCCGGCCGGCTGGGACCGATTCTGTGGCCAGCTATCGGCCCAGGATCTGGAGCCGTCGGCCGATCGGGACGACAAAGGCCTCTCTAAAGCGACCTACCGGGATGGTGCGACGACTCTTGACCTCGGCGGGTCCGCCACGAGACCGAGCCAGCGCGCGTTCCAAGCACGCGGTGGGGGCAGGCGAGGGAGACAGGGTGGTGGGGAGGCGAATAGCGGTTAGGGTGACCTGGGATGAGTTAAGCGGTGTTTGTTGTTGCTTATCTAGAAGCTGCTTACCTAGAAGTTGAAAGAGGCAAGGGAGCTAGGACTGCTCGTAGGATTGTTGTCGTATAGCTTCGCCGCTGATAAGTCCTCGCTGTTGGTTACAGTGGTCACCCTTGGCTATGACTGCTGCAGCCACAGACATCCGGTATTACCTTCTGAGGAGATTACATTTTGAGTACCCCATTTGTTTTCGCGGGCATTAATTGCGATGCTCACGTTCTCGTTGCACATACTGGGGCCGGGTCCGATGCAAGCGGCTTGAAGTTTATAGCGTGGTGTTTATGTTGCTGGACCAGGATGTGAATACTTTTGGAATGACGCGCCAAACGATCGTCTTTGAATTTCTGCTGACGCATCCACTCGTACATTGCTTTTTACATCGGACGTTATAGGCGTCATAGTCTAGCAGGTAGAGAGCATAATTTGTGCTGGGAAGTATTACAAATTGCTAATATCATCTGCAAGGGACGATAGTTGCACACTTGCAGATGCTTTTCTTCCCCTCTTCCCCATGACCGCGATAGGCCGTATTCTTTCGCTGGCGGCGCCGCCTCGGTTGCTTCTCAGCTGAACGATCTGTGTTTTGGGTCAGACTGCGGCGCCTGGTGCGGCGGCGGCCGGCCTCGGGCACCTCCTGCCGCCGCCGCCGCCGCAGCGGTGAAAGGAGAACGGAGAGCGCATCTTTCTCCCGGGGCGCGGCCTCCGCCGCCGCCGGCCCGACGACCTGGCGGAGAGAGAGACGGGGAGAGAATGGAGAGGGCGGGGCAGCGACGCGACGGAGAGGCATGGG
Source organism: Semibalanus balanoides (assembly GCA_014673585.1). Classification (NCBI taxonomy): domain Eukaryota; kingdom Metazoa; phylum Arthropoda; class Thecostraca; order Balanomorpha; family Balanidae; genus Semibalanus; species Semibalanus balanoides. The sequence goes on from VOPJ01014181.1 coordinate 28,705, forward strand.
AACGGAGCCTGTTAATACAAGCCAGCCATGCATCATGTGGCAGCGGGCCGGCACGCCCACTGCGGGTGGTAGTCTGCGTCGTGCGGTGTCAGCGGTCGGCTGGTTTCGCCATCCGCTACACCACCGAGGTGACCTATCGCACGGCTTCTCCGTGATTGGACGTCAGAGAGCCGATGTGGAACATTAGTTTTGTATCGGGTCCTATTATTAAGTGTCCGAGGATTACAGGCTTCTCGCTCTGGTGATCAGTCGACCGTGGCTGACGCTTTTCCGAGTGGTTGGATAAAGAGTATATTATGTGGCTCGGCTTGGACAGTCCGCTGTCGCGCAGCGTAGCACCTGCAACACAAATTTATTATTTATCTGCATCTTTAGGCAGGGAGCTTAGATGCCAAGACATACCAGCTGTAATACTCTGAGCCTATAGCTAGTCCTGCGAGTGCAGTGGCATTAAATCCGAGGTCTGCTGTCCCACAGCTGACATGCTAGTCATTGTTATACCCATCAGAGAGTTTTCCTACCATTCTTGATGTTGCACCGAATGCCCTTGTCCTACTGACCTAGTCTCGGTGATAAGCATTATAAGCTAGTAACATAATCAGTTATATTATATTGTCAGAAGCTGTCTTGTCATCGATTATGGTATCCTGGCCGGTATCGATTACCGGTATCGATTGTCTTGACTGCATTGAAGGAATGGCGCCAGCAGACATTTGAAACACGTCTCTGAACTCGTTTGGAGTCGCGGAGAGAGAGAGAGAGTGTTGGCGGGCGGGTGATAACTATCCGTGGTGGCTGAGGCTTCTTCCTGATGCAATGGGCGGCATATGACCTTAGTTGTCGGCCCGCCCTTAAACCCCAATCATCATCATCTTCCTGATGCAATCACCACCGCCCCCCGGTCCGGTCCGGTTCCCCCGTCCGGTGCCGTATCCGAGCGGCTTCCTGACGGTGTGACTGGCCTGTATCTGGCGACCTCTCGACTGAAAAGGTGCCAGGCCAGTGTTTGCCGGGATGCTTGGCTCCACTTGGAATGAACCGAGGTATGACGGGGGACTTGACTGTGAAGGCATCGCCAACCTTGACCGACCACGACCACGCCACCGCCAGTACGGTGTCGGCCCTGGCTCGAATGCTGCCACCTGCAGCTTCCAACGTTGACTATCGGCTTAGGGAGGGGGAGGAGGATCCCGCCTCGGCGTACCCGTGACGCTGCTCTGTGCTGACGTAAGACACGTGGCGGTCGTTCGCGAGGCCGAAAAAGCGTCAGACTGGCGTTCGGCATTCGTCATTGTTTGGTGGCGCGGCTGACGGCCGGGCGTGCAGAACGAGCTCGCCGATAGAGTTATGGGCGGCGTGGAGTGCGCTTTGTATGCGCCGTGATGGTCGGATCAGCATTCACTTTCGATCGCGTACCGGGCGGTATGACACGACGGAGTTGAACGTGCAGACATTATCCATCACCCACGAGCCAATATTCACAGTCTTTGTCGCGGGCACGTCCTGCAAAGGCTGCAAATCCCAGCGCCAGGGGAGTCCTATTCTACTGCGAACTGATGGCCGTGCATGCATTAAAGTCCCGCTACTCCACCAATCAGCCCAACTGCAGGGGTACTCGATTCTTCCTTCCGGGTTATTCCCCATAAATCCCCGCCCGCTTCTTGCAGTTACGATTTCCCCATCCATGCGCGTGTTCATATCTCCTGTCCAGTTGATGGCCCTCCATACCAGTCTGACCTCTATTGACCCGACCTGCTGCCGGGGTCCGGTCCGGGCGGTGCCGAGTCCCCTCCCCTCCCCAGGTCACCCAGCTGACCTCTACCGGAGCGGGCCACGCGAGCTGATTTCCAGCCGAGACTCCAGAGTTTTTATGTCGTGCCTCTGCGCTCGGCCAGCGGTCGCTGGATTCTTCTCTCTCGGCTCTGATATGCTCCTCTCTAACGCTGAGATGCTCCTCCCTTGGCTCCGGCTCCGGCCGGTGGGTGGCAGAGGTGTGCTCCTCTCGGCGCTGAAATGCTCTTCTCTCGGCTCTGATGTGCTCCTCCCTCGGCTCTGATCTGCTCCTCTCTCGGCTCTGATCTGCTCCTCCCTCGGCTCTGATCTGCTCCTCTCTGGGCTCTGATCTGCTCCTCTCTCGTCTCTACCGAGATGCTCCTCTCCCAGCTCCAGCTCGTCTCCGGCGGGTGGGAGAGGAAGATGTGCGGCAGGGTCGTGCGCGGACCGCCCGCTACGGCCGAGATGCGCACGGACCGCGGCGAACCCGCCCGACGCGACCTGATCACAGGTTATCGCTGACGGGTAGAGCGACGGAGAGTGCACTGCAGTACCGCAGTCGGCTGATCCGTGTCTCCGTTGACACCAGAGACGTCTCATACGAGCCGATGTACTTGGAAGCCGATGTAACTGGAGCCTGCACTGCAGCCGTGACTTATAAGGAGCCCTGGATCACTCTGGAGCGACCTAGTCGAGTCTGTTCTGTCGCCTGCGCGTCACCACGTCATGTCGCCATGCCACGTCACAGTCTGACGTCACTCGAACACGTCAGTCTGACGTCACTCGGACACGTATTAGTATGACGTCACTCGAACACGTCACACCATCTGACGTCAATAGCGCCGTACCGCACCTTTCTATGGTTCTAAGGATATACTGTTATTTGTTTCTGATTTATAATGTACTAGCTTAGCGTCGAAGGTGACTCGTGTGGTTGACCAGGCCCGGCGCTTTTTAACTGAACCGTTTTATGCTGGGCAGGCGGCGAAAATAAGCCTTGACGCTGTTGTGGGCGAGTACCATGTGCGCCATATTCCGTCCATCCCAGCAGCTCTGCAGACCTGGCCTGGCCTGACCCGACCTGGCCTGGCCTAACCGGCCCTGACCGGCCCTGGTCGGCCCTGGCCTGACCTGACCTGAGCTGTCCTACCATGACCTGACCTGACCTGTCCCGACTCGTTCCGGCAGCCGTCCTGACAGGTCCGAATTCCGTTTGTTTCGGCCGTCTCCGGATGTGATGGTGTAGTTTGGACACTCGGCTGGGCTGTTTGTATTACCGTCGACTGTGTTATGATCGGCAGAAATTCGACTCTTGAGACCGATATAAAATTGTCAGAAGGTGGACGTGCAATGGTGCGCGTTGGACGTCTGTGTGCGAAGATGACGCACAATAATAGTGATGCAGCCTGAAATACATTGGCAAATTTTCGTCCTTTCGCCGGTCCATGTCATGCAACCAGCTCAATCGCTTGCAATGTGTTCCTCCTTGTCATGTCTGTTGCATTATCCCTTTTGCCTGAGGTTTCAATATGAACAAATATGACTTAATATCCTGTTCACTACATAGCGTTGCTGTATGCTAAGTCTCCTCGTCTTGTCTTGCAGGATGGTGCTGTGTATCAGCGGGATCCCGATCGAGGACATCCCGCAGGATTCGCGCACCCTGTACCAGCACTACCCCCACCTGAAGGAGGGCGCCCGCCAGTTCTGCAGCATCCCCGCCAAATGCATCGGACCCGTCGGTCTGCTGTACGTGAACCAGCGCGAGCTGGCCGTCACCGTGCCGCACGACAAGAATGTCTCCATTCTGGGCACCGACGACTGCACCACGTGTCACATCGCCGTACTCCGGCATACTGGTACGTGACGCCGGAGAGGAGGGGGTGCTAGGGATGGGGGGGACATATGATGGTGACGTTCTAGATGATATAAAGGGGGGTGGGGCTGCAGGCTCCTAACGTTTTGCTTCTTGGGGGAGATTGTGTGGCGCCTGTCCTCCGTCCGTTATCTGTCAGCCTGTCATGGAGGCATCTGTCACGCTGTCTTGGAGGTATCTGTCACGCTCTCATGAAGTCGTCTACGCTGTCGTAACATCTGTCTGGTTGTCACCTTATCTGTCACGGTATCTGTTTCACTATGTAACCGCCCGCGGTCACGATGTGCCAGAGCTGCTAACGTAGCCCTGCGGCACGTTTTGTTACTGCTGTACGACTATGCTGCCACCTATCGCCCGATACACTAACTTGAGCTTCTGCCCGTTAGCGTCTGGCGCCACTGCGCTGACCCACCTTGACGGCTGCGGGCACGAGGAGTCGATTCAAACGATCCTGCACCGGATCTCTGAGCTTTCGATGGGCTACCCGGCCGGCCGCGTGCAGCTCCACCTAGCGGGAGGGTTCAGAGACACCCGCGGCGTCTCCGAGGAACTCACGCTATCGCTACTCAGTGAGTTCGGGGGTGTCTGGGGAGTGGATGTGGACTCATTGAGTTCTGGGGTGCCAGGGGAGGGTGTGTGGCATGTACTGCCCGCTTTGGACAGAGAGAAGGGTCATCTAAAACTAAAGCTTTAAATTAATAATATAGTTCTACATGGTTGCATTCGTGAGATTCAGAGGTTATATGATCTGTTGTCGGCCAGCAGCATGGGTTTAACAACGGTGGCAACTAGTTTACATTGAAATGAGAGTCGTGTACCACAATCTGGACCATTGAACATACACAGAAAGTAAGCAAATGCTACCTTAAATTGTCAGGTTGACATGTTGTTCAAATTATTGTGCTGGCATACAACATGTACCCGTTAAGCCTTGTGTCGCCCCGTCTGCCGCCACTGAGGCCTGACCTGACCTTAAACCTGGCGTCTGCCACCACCACTGACCGGTTGACCACTGCGCTGTCCAACAGACTCGTTCCAGAAGTCTCCATACGAAGTGGACCTGGTGACATGCTGTCTGGGCGACCTCAACACCATCATCAGAGCCGGCATGAACTGGCCGGTGGTGTACGGCGTCGGTGTCAACTCGGAAACGGGCGAGCTGTTCCCGGCCACCTTCCCCGACAAGGGGCCGGAGCTGGGCCTCAGGGCGGCCCGGTTCTACACCGGAGGTCACCAGGTGGGTACGCTGGAGCTGGATCCAGGTGGAAGGCATCGGCGGAAACTTGGCATGATTGTCAACATTTTGTAATCTATGCTATGTATAGTATCACACTCAGTAGTTTATTCGTTGAAGATGTTTTGAAGATAATGAATGGCAAGGCTGATTGTGAATGGTATTGTTGCCATGCAGCATTACAATGTGTCTGACGTCTAGTATCTGTTTGTCGCCAGGTGTTGGACATCTACGACTGCCAGCAGGGCCTGCTGCGTATCGGACCGTTCAACTACGAGCCGCTGCGGGGTGTCGACCTGTGGCTGCAACAGAGTGACGAGTTCCTACTCAAACACCTCTCCACCAGCCCAGAGGTGGAGCCACCGCACTTCGCCATGCAGGTAAACAGGCGGGCTGACGCTCACACTGCGGCTATACTGAGCTCTGTAGCTCTAACGGCTCTACTCTCTGCAGTTATGTGTCCTCTACACCAAACGAATAATAATTATCCGTTTACAGTACCCTGGTTTTGGATATGGCCCTATATCAGAATATTGTCACTGCTCCGGACACTCAAGAAGGGTATTTGAAATATGTCTGCTGATGAGAGGCAGCTGTCCTCCTGATTGGTTTTCTGCTGACCCTGCTGACCCTGCTGACCCCTGCTGACCCCTGCTGACCCCTGCTGATCCCTGCTGATCCCTGCTGATCCCTGCTGATCCCTGATGATCCCTGATGATCCCTGATGATCCCTGATGATCCCTGATGATCCCTACTGACCCCTGTGTCCGTCCTCAGGTGCGCAGTACACTGAAGCACATCCAGGAGCACCCGTTCCCGGCCATCACCATCTTCCCGGACGGCCGGCCGCACTACTTCCGTAAGGACGAGCTGTCTGGGCAGTGGGTCCAGATCCGCTACTGAACGGGTCGGCACAGTGACGCCAACAGCCTCTGAGACTGTGAGAGTGACTGACAGGCAGTGGCTGCCGACCTGCTGTGATGAGTCGATCAAGACAGTGGCTCGGATGCGAGTGTGCCTGACCGGGCGGTCCGCTATGGAAAAGACACATGTATGGTTAACTGGGAACGCGGAAGTATTTGCCTCTGCATAGCCCCACTCGCTGGTGACTGTGTGAGCATCAGGAAATATGCTGGTTTGGACTGCTACATGCGCCTGCAGTGAAGTGACTGACTGGGATACGAGGAAGAGGCCTGCTCTGGTGTTAATGGCTGCGGGCGAGACAGTATTTATTGTTACGTGTTGCGGGATTCAGGGGTTGCTGTCATCAGCATTGTGTTACGAGAGAGCGTGCCTGTGGAACTGTGCGGCCGTGTTGTGGCCGTCCGTCGGCCGGAGTGATACGTGTTGCCTTACCACCTCTGTAGACGAGGTGCGGAGCGCCAAATGATATTATTACTGCGCTGTTGGAGGCCGTTCGTGGCTTGTGGTGCTCGCTCCGTGACTGGACAGTGGACATCGGGGGCAGCATTCATTCCAGTGGTGCCGAATTCTGCCTGTGTTGTGTGTTTTTGCGTCTTTGTTTGCAATGCGTCTGAGCGCTAAGTGCTCATTCGCAAATCCCTTGCTGATATACTTACGGAAAGTGTTTCCTTTGTGAACAGGTATGTTCTAGTATTAGCAAATGCGAATGGGTTAGGGCGAGTAGAAAATCCGTCTTGTTTGTGTATACAGTATATATACGCTAGAAGTATTAAGTTTGACGAAACTTAGTCATTTCTTACCATCGTTATGATATTTTTGCAGAGTTGTTTTGGCCAATTAGCTTTAATTTCATTGACCATCGAAGCATGCTTATTCTTTATTTTCGCCCTGCGATTCTTTCCTTGGATTTCTTTGCTCTTAAGCGAATGTGAAGCTGACGTTTTTGTTCTGTCTGTGCCAACTGCCAACAAGTATGTTGCCATTTGCAAATTATTTTTGCACGCCACTGTAGCGCCATACTATTCGATTGAGTAACGGCCTGTGAAAATCAAAATATATGTGAAAACTTGTGAAAACTTTATTGCCGATGAATGGAAAGCCCGAATAGAATATAACCTTATGATCTGTGAGGGGAAGACCACAGCCTGTGCTCTCGCTATTAGCAAGGTTGCTCTCCGTAGGAATAGATGGCTCGGTCAGTACTGCAACATGATGAGTGAGATAAAATCTAAATCTTGCTCGGCTGACGCAGAAGCTAGAGGATCGTCCCGAGGTCGGTGGTCGTCGACATTACCGACACCCGAGGTAGTGGTGTTAATGCGAACACTGCTATCTACCAAGTACCAACAGTGTCAATCACTTGACAGTTCAACATGCCGGAGCGACGCCATTTGAGGTTTTATTCACTCTTAGCTATGCGCACACACTCATCATTCATACGGATACACGTCGCGAACATTCTTACTTCCCCACGCTTGACACTCGCGCATTTGAACCACTACAACTATTCAGCTGTCGGCATTTACGCAATGACTAGGTTGTGAACACTTCGGCCTCCGATAACTACATGAAGTCTCTGAGGTTTACCTCATTTAAATACAGTTATTTACCATGGCGGACCTGTGCTTGCAATATGCATTATGCATCTCTGTTTTTATGGGCGCCTATCGCTCAAGTATGCATCTCATTGAACAACATTATGGTTAAGCTGTCTTACCACCGTTCCATTCATGTGGAACGCAGAGCGGAATACTCACGTGCTCTGCCGTACTCTGCAATCATTGAGGTCGACAGCTAAGCTAGGATCCGTTTGGCACCACTGTTAACTGCCCTATGTCACCGTTATGCATGTTATGCAGATTACTAGACCAGTGATTGTGTTCTCCATCCTTGCCTACGTTGCTCCTTCGTCCGCACTCGCCTCAGTCGGGGCGACTGAGGCGAGTGCTGTCTTCTTCTGTTGTCCCTGCCACCGTTGCGCTCGCCTCCGCTTCTCCCTCCTCTGCCTCTGCCTCTGCCATCCCTCCCTCCACTGCATGCTGCTCTTCTGTGACTGGTTCCTCCGCTACTGCCTCTGCAGCTACTGCCCCAGTCTCACCTGACTGCTATGCCCCGTCCACAGTTACATCCCCTCCCCAGCCCTGTCTTGTCGACCTCCCTATCCGTGATAGTTGTCTCAGTTACCCTCTCTCAGTCTCGCAGCTCCGTCTTGCTGTCGTCCCTTTGCCTCTCTGTCGTTCGCTCTCGTCTACATCAGATCCGTAAGAGTCTTCCCTTGTCTGTCGCCCCTCCTCCTGAGTCGTCGTCTCGGTTACCTCAGTCTCAGCAGCTCCTGTCTGTGTCTCCCCTGCCTCCTGAGTCATCGTCTCGTTTACCCCAGTCTCAGCTACATTCTCCTCCCCAGGTCCTGTCTGTGTCGCCCCTGCCTCCTGAGTCGTCGTCTCAGTCACCCCTGTCTCAGCAGCTCCTGTCTCAGTCGTCCCTGCATGGGCCACTCCTTCCTCATGTACCCGTTCCTCTTGCTCCCCTGCCTCCGCAGCTGCCGTCTCTGTTGTCCCTGCTCCCTCTGCCTCTGCCTCATCCTTAGCAGCACCTGTAGCTCCTGTCTCTGTCTCTTCATCTGCCATTGCTGCATGAGCGGCCTCTGTCTCCGCAGCTACAGGCTCCGCTGCCTCTGCCTCTTTTTCTTCTGCTGCGTTCACCTCAGTCGCCCCTTCCTGTTCTCCCGTGTGGCCCTGGACCACGTCATCCGGGGGCTGACTCGGCTCCGTCACGGCGTCCACCGTTTCATTGTCGGCAGCGGAGCCGTCCCTTTGCCCATGTTCTCCGGAGTCGTGTGCCGCCTCAGCAGGAGATTCCTCACCATCCGGTAGTAGCGGCTCTCTGTAGGTGTTTACCTGAACTCCGGACTCTCTGAAGCGCACTGTGTCTTGGGCGTCATCGTGATCTGCGGCAGGCGAGGCCGGACCTGTCGCCTGCACTGGTGACTCTGGTGCTGCAGCAGTGTCAGGAATACCGGTGCCTTCGGTCGGTGGTGCCGTCTGCTCCTTTCGCTCTTCCCCTTCGGGCTCTTGCGTCGCTCCTGCGTGTTCCTGCTCTTCAGTTCGGTCTGCTCCTTTGGCCGCATCCACTTCGCCGGCCACTTCCACGCCCTTCGCTTCCACTTCAGCCGCTACGTCAGCTTCCTGGACAGGCGGAGGAGGCGCTTCGCCGTCACTCAGCTCGCCTGAGGGCTGGGAGTCGGTGATGGCTTCAGACCGGGGAACAGGAGGCTTCGTGTCTTCATTGCTGTCGCTCGTCTCACTCTGTCGTGGTAGTTCGAGGTCGGTTTCGCCGCCTGTGTCCCCCGTTGAACTTGACTCCGGTTCTACCGCATTGACTTCCGTTTTGATCATCTCGACAATCACCGGACCAGTACCATCTGCTTTATCTGGAGCTTCCGAATTGTCTTCAATGTTGCCATCCAGAGGCTCTTGTTTTATGTTGGCTGCCGTCTCTTCGATTACCGACGTTGCTTCTTTGTTGTCGTCCGCGCCTTCTTCCGCCTGTGTCTCTCCACCTTCGCTACCCTCAGTCTTAATATTTTCAGCTTCGCTGTCTACTTGTGAGTCTTTCTTTAGAATTCCAGAACCAGGATCGGTGTACTCCAATTGAAGGCAGCCCTTTTCGTCAGTAACCTCTTCCATTACTTTAGCCAGCTGGAAAAGCCTCGGATTCGACTTTTCAATGTCCGCCAGGGACACCAGTTTTCTTTTGACTAGCTCACGTTTGCGTATCTCAGTCGTAAGCTTCTGACGCATGGCTTTGTGCAGCTCGTTCTTCTTCAAGATAGTTTTGGCACAATACTCATAATCAGACTGACTCTTCGCTTCGTCTTCTCCTGATTTTTCCTCCAGCTGAGTCAGGAGCGTTCTAGTTTTAGCCTCCTCGTCCTGCTCCTTTAACCGACTCGTCTCCAGGATCCCCATCCGCCGCCTCTCCTTCACCAGCAGCTCCTCCAGCAACGTCAGCCTCTCCTGTTCCTCATCCCTCTCATAATCCCTCATAATCTTGTTCTCCTCGATCCTCATGCGCAGCTCCTCGATGCGGTGATTGAGCTCGCGCGTGTTGGCGTCCTCATCCATCCTTTGCGTCTGGTGCAGGCCGCGCCGCTCCTCGCTCTTCTCCCTCTGTCTGGCGAGCTCGAGCGTCAGCCGCGTGATGAGCTCCTCCTCCAGGATCCTGGCGACGGTCCGCCGCTTCTCCCGCTCTCTAGACCGAACCTGTTCGTTCTGCAGCTGGGCCAGTAGCCGACGGAGCAGCTCCTTCTCCAGCACCTCCTCCTCTATCCGCAGCTCCTTCCGGTCCTTGCTCGTCTCGCGCGTCCGCTCGAGATCACGCTCGACCTCGCGCTCGCGCAGCAGCTCGCGCTGCGTCTCGAGCGCGCGTCGCAGCTGGCCCTCGACCTCGAGGTCGCGCTGGGTCTCCAGCTGGCGCTGGTACTCGTGGTGCTCGCGGCGGCGGCGGCGGAACTCGTGGCGCCGCCCGCGGGCCCGCTTGTCCCACCAGCTGGGGTCTTCGGTGCTGCTGACGCTGGCCGGCGGCCGTCCGGACTGCGCCGTGTCGCCGACAGTCGCCGTGCCCGCTGTCCGGTCAGACCTGTGACAGGGTGGGGGAGGGGTGCCGGTCAGACCTGTGGGCAGGTCAAAGATGTGGGGGAGGTGCCGGTCAAACCTGTGCAGGGGTGGGGAGGGGTGCCGGTCAGTACCCTGTGAGTGGTGGGGGAGGGGGGTGCTGGTCAGGACTGTGGCAGGGATGGGGGGGCGGTCAGACCTGTGGCAGGGGGGGGAGGGGCGGTACCGGTAAGACCTGTGGCAGTGAGCGGAAGGGGGGTTCCGGTTAGACCAGTGACGGGTGGGGGAGGAGGGGTTGCCGGTCAGACCTGTGGGCAGGGTGGGGAGGGGAGGTGCCGGTCAAACCTGTTGGCAGGGGTGATTGGAGGGGGGTGCCGGTCAGACCTGTGACAGGGTGGGGGAGGGGACGGTCAGACCTTGTGGCAGGGTGGGGGAGGGGTGCCGGTCCAGACCTGTGGAAGGGTAGGGGAGGGAGTACCGGTCAGACCTGATGGCAGGTGTGAGGGAGGCTTCCGGTTAGACCTGTGACCGGGTGGGGGAGTGTGGTAGCCGGTCATCCTTGTTGACAGGTGAGGGAGGGGCGGTCAGACCTGTGGCAGGGGTGGCGGGAGGGGGCCGGTCAGACCTGTGGCAGGGTGGGGGAGGGGTGCTGGTCAGACCTGTGGCAGGGTGGGGGAGGGGGTGCCGGTCAGACCTGTGGCAGGGTGGGGGAGGGGGTGGAGGGGTGCCGGTCAGACCTGTGACAGGGTGGGGGAGGGGGTGCCGGTCAGACCTGTGACAGGGAGGGGGCGGTCAGACCTGTGGCAGGGGGATGTTACGGAGAGATCAGTGTCAGAGCTCAGTCCAGCCGAGACTGTGTCGCTGTTGGGCTAAGGTACCTAGAGGCTAGTGCCGTGCCATTGAGCTAGAAAGGTTAGCGCTGAAGGAGCTCAGTCTGTTGAGAAGAAGCATTGTTAGTGGTCAATCCTAACGGAGAAAGTCATTGTGAAAGGATTTGCCGGAGATGTGCCATCATCGATGAAGAGATCAGATAAACTTCGAAAAGAGCGAGATCCGATAAAAGCAGTGGTTCTCATCCTCCGCTTTTGATGGCCAGAATGTTTCGTTAATCCCTCCCCCTCTCCCCTTGCGCTTCCCACAGTATTTTCGTCTTTAAAGCTTTGCGGTACAGCATAACTGCAGGCGCTTACTACTAGTGCCATCTAGGGACAGGAATATAAGTAGGCAAGCGTGCTGCTGCTCTTGCTGCTCATCTGCTCGCGCGTGCTGTTGAAAGCAGTGATTACCAGCGTGTAGCAGCATGTAAAGTGTAAACTGTAACACATAGTTGAGCATCACTTAGCATACATTGGTTTCGAGGCTCTCTGCAAAGATGTGGTGGCACTAAAACAGAAACTGGAATAAGCTAATTCGTTGCATTGTGCACTGTGCGCCTTCAACAAACGAATCAGCTATGTTTTCAATCTTCATTAATCCAACCGAAGGCTCCATGATTCCAAGTAAACTAATTATCACTATTTGATCATCACTGCGATAGAGAGTTGAAGGACCGCGTTACTGTTCTGGTGCGGCCGCTCGGCAGGGACCCGCTGCTGACCATGTACTGCCGGCCCTACTCTGAGGTTATCCACACGAGACCAAATAACCAACACGCGAGCCTCACCTCTGTGAATGTTGTAGAACTGCATATACTCATTTATCTTGTCCTCCTTGAGTCCGCACGCCTTGAGGAAGTCTGAGAAGCATGGCTCGGCATCGGACTCTGGATCGGAGAGCTCGGACGGCTCGTCCAGACTAGCCTCGGTGGACGGGTCGCCGCTCAGGCTGCACAGCTCCACGCGGTCGTCGAACATCATGTGCAGCGAACGCAGCTCCTCGTTGGCGATGTCCGGGTCCAGCTCCTGCACCGCCAGCGCCTTTACCCTTCGCCGCTTCCGCTTCACTTCAGGTGAGGCAGGCGCCGCTGGAGGAGGCGAAGGGGGTGCTTCTGCCGGCTCCGCCGGCTCCTCCGCGACTGGTGGAGGAGGGGCAGCAGCCTCGGCTGGTTTTGCAGGAGCATCATCGGCGCTACCTCCGCTGACGCAGCACTGCAATAGAAGGAAGAGTGGGATCGAGTATGCGTCGTTACTCGTTGTTAACACGTGCATGATTGAAGTGAACGTTTTAATAAATTAAAATATTCCATTGCCGGCGGCACGTTTAAGAACCAAAAACCTTTATAGCATATTCCTTTACATGTGCATCTGTTGCTGTTATTTCTTCTCTCACAGGAGAGGAACTTTCATTATAGCGCTTAATGTAAGAACTTTATGATTTATGAAGCCATCTTACGAATAGTTTCTTCCATCCGGGCTCCGGTTTCGGTGCCGGTGGAGCGGGTGTGGCGGCAACCGGAGCCGGCTTGATGGGGGGCTTCGCTGCTGTCGGCTCCGGCCTATCCTTGAGCGAGTCCTCATAGTCGGGTTTATCCGGCTCCGGTTTGAAATCTTTCAGCGAGGACAGCTTCTGTTTGGAGACCTTGGAGTAGGGCCGGCGGTACTCGGTTAGCAGCGGGTCCCTGCTGAGCGGCCGCACCAGAACACGGTCCTTGAACTGAACACGGCCCGTGCTGCTGCGACTGCTGAGTGCGTCCGAGTCATCATCAGAGCTGGTCTCTTGGTAAGACAGACGTCGGTTGTACGTTCCCTTGGCTGTCGTCGTCGATTCGCGGTACTCACGGAAGTTGTTTCCTGCCCGGAGGCTTTCATGCAGCCGCCAGAGGACCGCCTCGACGAACTGGTCACCGCCCTCGGCTCGGATGTTTCTCAGTGCGGACACGTCACTCTCCGAGTCCGGCGACCGGCTGTAGCGCGGTGGAGGGGGATCGCTCTGCCCGAAGTCCAGCCCGAGCGACACTGTCGAGGGCGGCGCGTCCAGATCGGTGCAGAGCGTTTCATCGGACGGCGCGTCGGTGAGCAGCCAGTCGGGAGTGCGGCGACGGCGACGGGGACGGCTGCGCTCTGCGCCGCCCG